>VUQG01020296.1:0-12876 GCA_015106755.1 Etia nguti
ACAAGAACCCTGAAAATGCTTTCAGTTTAGTATTGAATGTGGATGCAGATGTTGAGATCTCAGGTCACGTAGGCAGTTTGTTCCACTGAAAAGGATTAGACTAATTAAAAGCATCATCAATCTGGAGCTCACCACTGATGACTTGAGAGGAGGACTTTTCAGTCCTGCTTCTAGACTCAAATAACTGTCAGGGTTCCTGGGTCGTTGGCCTAGTGTTTTTTAGTTTTGGACTTTTTTTTCTATGTGTTTCTTGTTTTATTGTCTTAGTCATCTGTCTGTGTGCATTATTTTCTGTTCTACTTTCTATGTATCATTAGTAAGATTATTAGTTTATCCAAATCACAAATTTGTTTGGTGTTTCAGGAAGGGTGTCTGTTAGAAACTGATTTGTTTCCACATTATCATTTTGGTTTCCTAGTTCTGACCCATTATTACTGAATTACATAGAATAAAGGGCTTTATTGGGTTGGTATTGTATTATGAGGTCTTTAAAATAAGATGGGGCCTGATTATTCAAGACCTTGTATGTGACGAAAATAATTTTAAATTTGATTCTGGTTCTAACATGGAGCCAATGAAGAGAAGCCGATATAAATATGAATAAACTAAATAAAGAAGATCTGTAATCATTTATTTGCCTGCTTTCCTGCATGTTCAGGATGCTAGTCTATTTTTTGCATCACTTCCTCTTTGCCACATTGACAAACTCAGTATTTACATCATTACTCTAGTCCAGTAATTTTCTTGCCTGCCTTCTGTGAGCCAATTGGCCTCAGCCTCTGTATATACTGCCTATTTAATAGAACACTTCTTCTTTATTTTTTTTGGCATGAGCAGAGCAAAGTGAACTGGAATCAAATTCCTTGTGCAGACTTAGCCAAAACAAGGTCCTGTCCTAATTCCTATCATTGGCCGGATTCTATTTTCTTATGATGAATCATCGGAATTTAACTGTCAAATAGCTTATTAATTGACTTCTGTATCTTAATTAATCATGTTGAATTGTTCTCAGTGAAGAATTCTGGGATTTGTAGATCTCCGCTTTAATCTGTTTGGTTTGAATGTTGGGATGTCATGAATATCATCTTAACTTTCCTGTGAATCTTCCACTTTGTCACCCCATGGGCTAAGAAGAAAAAGAAATGGAGACTAAACTGTGACGAGTCCGATTCCTGATGCTTATTTGAATTTACTACATAGTGGTATTTAAATGGGAAAACCTTGTGATGGAACTTGTTCAAAACTTTCCAGTGCTTTCATTTTGGACGCCTAATATATTCTATTCCTGATATGTTATTTTTTACCAAACTTAAATGTTTCAGATCCATCCTTCCATCCATTTTCTTCTGTTTATCCGGGGCCGGGTCATGGGGGCAGCAGCCTCATCAGCAGAGAAGCCCAGATGTCCCACTCCCTGGACACCTCCTCCAGCTTGTCTGGAGGAACACCAAGGCGTTCCCAGGCCAGCCAAGAGATATAATCTCTCCAGCATGTCCTGGGTCTGCCCTTGGGCCTCCTCCTGGTGGGACATGCCTGGAACACCTCACCCAGGAGGCACCCAGGAGGCATCCTTGTCAGATGCCCAAACCACCTCAGCTCACTACTTTCGATGTGGAGGAGCAGCGGGTCTACTCTGAGCCTTTAGAGAGAGGCCAGCCACTCCCACACCCTTCAGAGAAAGCTAATTTCTGCCACTTGTATCCAGGATCTCGTTCTTTTGGTCACTACCCACAGCCCGTGACCATAGTTAAGGGTGGGGACATAGATTGACTGGTAAATTGAGAGCTTCACTTTTACGTTCAGCTTTCTGCAGCCACAGCACCAATACATCTATCGATCTCCCATTCCCTTCTCCCCTCACTCATGAACAAAACTTCGAGATACTTAAACTCCTCCACTTGGGGCAGGAAATTGTCCCTGACCCAGACTGGGCACTCCACCCTTTTCCGCCTGTGCTGATTCTCATTCCCGCCGCTTCACACTCGGTTGTGAACCACTCCAGTGTGAGCTGAAAGCCGTCACCTGATGAAGCCAACAGAACCACATCATCCTCAAAAAGCAAACATGAGATTTTGATACCACTCAAGTGGAAGTCTTCCGCCACTTGGCTACACCTAGAAATTCTGTCCATAAAAATTATGAACAGAATCAGTGACAAACGGCAGCCCTGGCAGAGTCCAACACCCACAGGAAACAAGTCTGACTTATTGACTATGCTCTTGCGACTGTTGTATAAGGATTGAATGACCCATAGTAATGGGAGAGACACCTCATACACCCGAAGCACCTCCCACAGGACACCCCGAGGTCGAATGCCTTCTCTAAGTCCACAAAGCACATGTAGAATGGTTGGGCAAACTCACTCTCCCCCTGAGTATCCTCGAGAGGGTAAAGAGCTGGTCAAGTCTTCCACGACCGGGACAAAAACCGCATTGTTCCTCCTGTATCCAAGGTTTTACTAACGAATGAATTCTCCTTTCGAACACCCTGACACAGACTTTCCCGGGGAGGCTTAGGAATGTGATCCTTCTCAGCCCCCGATCTCTTTCCATGTCAACCAATACAGCCCTACAAAATCCAGAGCCTTCAGGAACTCAGGGCAAACCTCATCCACCCCAGGCACCTTGCCACCAACGAGTTGTTTAACTACCTCAGTGCCCTCGTCCCCCTCGTCCCCATACTCTTTCAGCCTGATGGTTCCCTTCACCTCTGGTGTCCACCAACTGGTTCTTGTGGCCACAGCTCAGTGCAGCAGCTTCAGCAATGAAGGTGCTGAACATGGTCCATTCGTACACAATCTACCCAGTCTCATTTACAATGCTGTCAAAGCTCTGCCGAGGTGGGAGTTAAAGATCTCGCGGACCGGGATTCTGCCGGGCTTTCCCAGTGCATCCTCACTATACGTTTAGGTGCGCCAGGCGTCCCAGGTCTGTCCAGAATCCTCCACCTGATCCAACTCACCACCAGGTGGTGATCAGTTGACAGCGCAATGCCTCTCTGCACCCGAGTGTCCAGAACATACGGCCGCAGATCTGATGATATGACTTCCATCCATCATCGACCTGTGGTCAAGACTGTCCTGGTTCCACATGCACTTATGGACACCCTTATATTTGAACATGGTGTTCATTATGGACAAACAGTGATTTGCACAGAAGTCCAGTAACAGAAAACTGCTCGGGTTTAGATCTGGCCAGCTGTTCTTTCAAATCAAGACACTCCAGGTCTCATTGTCATTGTCCACATGAGCAGTGAAGTCTCCGAGTAGGACGACAGAGTCCCCTGGTGGAGCACTCTCAAGCACCACGCCCAGGGACTCCAAGAATGTTGGCTACTGAAGCATTATTCGGTGCATAACCGCAGAAAACAATCAGGGCCCATTCCCCAACCTGAAGAGAACAAACCCTTTCGTCCATTGGGAAAAACCCCAACATACAAGCAGCAAGCCAAGGGGATACTAGGATACCCACCCCAGCCCGCCACCTCTCACCAGGGGCAATTGCAGACTGAGAAAGAGTCCAGCCCCTCTCCAGGAGACTGGTTCTAGAGCCTAAGGCATGCGTTTAGGTGAGCCTGGCTATATCTAACAAATTTTATTATTTGACAAAGATGGTCCAGGAAAATATAAAATGTTGTTTTTAAATTATTATTTTTTTGATTCAACTTTTTTTTAATATTTATATTTTTATTATAAAAATATGAAAATATTTCCTTCAAAATCCGCATGTCCCAGATGATCTTGTTTTTAAATAAAACTAAACCCGGATACAATAACAGTATAGGAACATATTAAAAAGAAAATAGACAATTTAGTGAGACCTATCTGAAATAAATCAGTTATAAAGAGACGAAAAAAGTACATCTGAAACCTAGAATTCTCATACATACAGATTAAACAGGAATTATATACATTTTTAGTTTGTGACAGTGTCAGAAAGGAGATAATTCTACATTATGGATGGACGGTATGGACTGCAGGTAAAAGCTATGGCAAGTGACTGCTGTGTCTTAGCAGCTGAAAAATTACTGCAGTTCCATTGCGGCGTGGCATGAGAGGAAGCATTACAGATCAGGCTGATTTCACGTTTCACATGTCCCCTCCCAAACTTGTGACAGTATAGCAGAACAAAAATATGGACCTGGGGGGCGTATTCATGGTGGTCAGCAGGCAGGAGCAGCAGAACTGTACAAAGAGCACAAAAGCATGAAAAACACAAAATAAGCACACGTAAGAAGAGTTTTCCCGGTTCTGTACTTTCATTTTTAATCAAGTAAGCAATGCTTAGCTGAGCTGATGGGCTGCTTGTTTAGTCATGCAGCAGTCATTGCATTATTTAAAATGACTCCATACTGAAGAGCCACGAGAAGTCAGAATTCAGTCAGTATGCTGAAAGACTGCCCTCTTGTGGCAAAAAGCTTCAACAAACCTTTTTTCTTGAAATTTAAACAATCAGGATGGACTGCTTGTTCAGTTGTGATTTTCTTGGGTGTCTTGACAACACAGAATTGTACAAATACAAAAACTCAGTACCACTACAAGAAGTTTCACATTGACAATAATAGGCAATATTGATGGGCTCTCCCTCTCTACCTTCTCTCAGTCTTTGTGCTATCACCCAAAAGTGCAACAGTGGAACAGAATTTACAGTCCAATAACTTTTATAACAACATTCTAACTAAATGTGAGCTGCTGCCTTGAGGTAACATTTTTAAATAAATGTATAGACATTTCCAATAAGTCAGAGTTTCTTTCTGTGCTTTAATTCACTGCTCATAGATGTTGCAAACAGACAAGGATCCACAGTTTGACCAGAATAAGAAACTACAACAAACAAAGATGATAGTTTCAGTACATCAGGTCCATGGCTGACAACTAGTGATGTACCAGACTAGTGACTCAGTATTCATGTTACTTGTATCCAGTTTTTTTTCATGTATGTGTCAGGTTTTTTTTTTTAATGTTTTATTCTGTTTACCCAATTTAGGTTAGTGTTTAGTTTCATATTGGTTCGCCTTGCTCTTTGTTTTGTACATTTTCCATTAGCTATAATAAACATTGCACATTTTGTTATTATCTAGTTCTGTTCCACACGTTTGTTTTTGGGTCCACTATCTAACTTCCCCTCAATCTCCATCCACTGTGTTTCTCACACAGCATACTGATGGTTCTGGCTTCTTGGTCTTTGCTATTGGTTGCAACCCATCTGGGACTTCTGAGCTTTATAATGATGTTTGTGTTCCAGTGATTTGGGCGAGCTTGATGGGTGTGGAGATGTTCTTACAAGACAAGTTACCACACTACCTAGTGTTATCTACACTAGTGGTCTCTTCGTTGCCTAAATGTTTGGTTTCTGGGTCTCATTAGGGTGGGGCTTTAGGGCTGAGGTTATTATGAAGATAACTGAAAATTAAAAAAAAAAAAACCTGTAGATGATAGTAAACATGAGTGTGAGACTAGTAGAGCAGCTCACCCTTTAAATCTTTTCTGAATGTCTTGATTTTGTGTGTGTTGGCATTGTCAGGGTGCTGGATCTTTGACCCAGCATTTTAAGTTTATATTGCATTCATGATTCTTTCCCTTGCATTATGAAGATGATTTAAGTTCAGGTTTATACGGTTTAGTCTTGAGTTTAATTTTCATTATGTCTCTGAGTTTATTTATACTTCTGTTTCGTGTTTTCTTGTCTTTGTCTCATCTCTGTGTCTGTCATGTCCTCTGTGTATATGTTTCCCTAGTCATGTCTTTGTATATTCCCTCTCCGTCTCATGTTTGTTTTCCTATTTGTGTCTCTCTCCATCTCTCCATGTCTCTTGCTCCCACGCTATCTGTGTCTTAGTCGTGTCTCTGTGTTTCATCTCCCTTACCTGTTCCCATATTCCTGTAACAGGGAGAACTGGGCCCAGGACTGTATTTCCCTGTGTTGAGGGCTCAATGCCAAACTGGCAGGGCCTGTGTCTATAAATACTGTTTTCAAGTTGGCCAGTGATGAGGCTGTGCCTTCTGTTTCCTTGCTTGATGGACTAAAGACTTACAATGTTGACCCTGAATTCACCTTAGTTTCAAATGTTAAAGTTAAACTCTGAAAATAACTTTTTTCAACTGCATAACTGCCAAGCTAATGATTTCAATCTGGCCAGAACGTCACATGGTCATTTAGGTTGTGGCAATGTGAACAAAGAGACAGAAATGGATTCTGAAGATGTAATGATGGTCTGGTTTTCGACCCAGAAAACAATCAAAGTAAGTCTAGTGTGATTGAGGCAACCAGTCCAAGTTTGTTTCTCTCTGTTCCTGGCCTTATGGAGTTGTCTGTGTGTTTTGCATCTGACCCTGCCATTGACTGTTCTGGTTCTATGCCAAGCCTGCCCAGCCTCCTGTGGCCTCCACGCCTTAGGGACCAAGGCAGTTGGCCCTTCTCTGCCTTAGCCCGAGGGGCACCCATCACCAGAGTCTCCTGCAAGCCCTGTGCAGCCCTAGCCAGGGCTACCAGAACCTGCTGCAAGCCTTGCACAATCCCAGACTGCTCCTGCTTCATCTTAGCTAGCGGTTTGCACGCTGCCGTCTGGTTCAAAGTCCAGTCCTGATTCAGCTTTGACCTTGGAAGATTATTGCCTGTGTGTGTGAGCTGGCTGCAGGAATGTGGAAAATAAGAAATGTGTATCTGCCCCATCATCACGCAGGAGTTTGAATAAGAGAAACTGGATTGCGTATGTTGTAACTGAAAAATACAGAATCATGATTTATATGTGATTTTGCTGATATCTAATTATGCTAAATACTGGTTCGAATATAATCAAGTGTAAAATGAACCAATATAATGAAGAAGAAATTATAATCTGAGTAAGGAAATGATTCTAATAACATTCCTCTCACTGAGACTCACTGAGTCGCTTGTTTGCGCTAAAGATGACCTTGGAAGCTATGTGTGAGACGGATGGGATTGGGGCGTGAGTGAGACACAAAGGAGGCACTAATCTCAAAAGAACCTCTGAATTTAACATGTTTGATTTAAAAGAGAAATTATACTGAGTATATTGTGATTGAAAACAGTTATTAGTAAAGTATTCCTATCAAATGTAGTTAAAACAAGATCATGTTGGAATCATACCGAGTCATAATGTTCATGCGATTGGGCTAATGATAAATCCTGTTGAAGTAAAATAGCATAAACTTAAAAAAGACATGAAGGAACGTGTTTGATTCAATATTAATATGTGATGAAGTGGTTTTATTTTGTTTTAAATCATGTATGTAAAAGATCACAGAGAGAGAGAGAGAGAGAGAAGCAAAAGGGTCTGATTTAAATAGGGTAATGTAGACGTCATAATCGTACAATTGTTGATATCAAAGAGAGGGAGGAGGGAGAGGAGGATGTATATGGGCCAATGAGTATAAAAGTGGGCTCCTAGGAACATTTGGAGTTGTTCTTCTTCCACTTCTTGTGATGAGCAGGAAACATCATCAGCACCATGTGGAAGCTCCTGTTTGGCATCATAGTGGCTAAGATGAACAGGCACATGGTTCAATACATTAGTGGAGCCCAGAAAGGAAATGGTAGAAACACCAGAGGGGCAAAACACCAGCTACTGTTAGATAGAGCAGTCCCTCCTTACTATAAGAGCAGACTGACCAACCTGTTCATCACCTGGACTGAATACAAGAAAGCCAATTACTGAGTGCATCACACATGGATCCTGATATTCCTACAACTGTTGGCACAAAGGGGGCTGAGGACTACAGAGTATCACATCAATAGAACAAAGATAAAATAAGATAAGAGCCTTCATCTGGAATTTAATGGGGATCTAGCAAACAACACTAGATGCCAACTTCATGCCAATTACACAAATCAACATCAGGAGCAGGATCTACCAAGGAGATGCTCTACTGCTCTTCTTCATAGGCCTGAACCCCCTCTGTCAGATCATTAACAAAACTGGCTACAGTTACCAACTATGGGATGGAGCAAACATCAGTCAAAGCCTCTACCTGATTGACATCAAGCTGTATGCCAAGAGTGAAGGAGACACTGATTCACTGATCCACCCCACTAGGACCTACAGGAACAACACCATAATAATAATAACAATCATCATCATTATCATCATCATCATAATAATTGTATTTATAAAATGCTTTCCAACAAAGTGCTGAACTTGAAGGTAAAGAGGATAAATAAATAAATAAAAACAATGCAGTTTAAAACAGATACAAGTAAAAAGGATAAAATACCTGCTGAGGGTAAGGCAAATACTGAGAAGTCAGCTGACAGAGGACGACAAGATCTGAGCTATCAACATCTACGCCCTGCCAGTGATCAGGAGGAGGAGGACACAGAACATGAAAAGTGAAATCAAGTCAAGAAAACTCCTTACCATGCAAGTCTAGCACCCTGAGACTGTATGCTAAACTCAATTTTGCTCGAGTGGATCACTTTGACTTTTGGCAGTTTGGAGGCCAAAGGAGGATGGGATCCTAATATGATTGGTCACTTTGATGGACACTTCAGGTTATTGTGTTAAACAGAGTTTTAAAATGTATTTGTTTACAACTGGAAAAATAAAGTTTGCCAAATTATTTATCAACAGTTTTCAGTTCTGTTCCATCAGACTTATATGAACTCTGCGTCGATATCTTCTGACACAGAGGAACTCTACCTGCCAAACTTTCTTAGATGCTGTGGCCCCATTAAATAATAGACAGCCTAAAACTAAAGCTGAGCTTTGGCCTAATGACACACCTCGTGCTGTCAGACAAATGTACTGAAAAGCTGAACGAAAACGGAAAAGCTCCATATATCATTTCAAATGTTACAGAACTGTTGGCACCAGTATCAGAAAACTGTGATAGATGCCAAAAGAAACTATTTGTCAAATATCATTTTGTTAAACTGTCACAAGCCTTGTGTTTTATTTAATACTGTTGATGTTGTTTTAAATGTTCCTCAGTCTGACAGAATTGAATCTTCCTCTGAGGCATGTGAGAAATTACTGAATTTCTGGGTGGAAAAGGTGAATAACGCCAGGGCTCAGATAACACCACCTGCTCTTGACCCTTCAGTCCCTGTTGCTTGCTCTGCTGCTTTCTACCAGTTTGAGCCTGTAACTTTCTCTTTATTGTATGAAGTTGTTAGTCATCTGAAGCCCTCAGGTTCCCCTACTGATGTTGTTTCACCTGCATTATTTAAAGAGTTCATTTCTACTCTTGGTTCATCTGTTCCTTCTATTATTAATAACGGTTTCTCATCTGGTATTTTTCCTAAAATTTTTAGGCATGCTACAGTTCAACTTCTGCTGAAAACTAGCCTGGAAGTATCTGTTTTATCAAACTTTAGGCCTATATCCAACCTTCGTCTTTTCTCTAAAATTCTGGAGAAAATTGCTTATAAACAGCTGAAAACCTTTTTAGATGAAAATAATGTCCTTGAGATTTTTCAGTCTGGTTTTAAATCTCTACATAGCACAGAATCTAAGGGTTATTACCCTGCTAAGGGTTATTATGGCATCCTCCTGACTACAGCTGTAGGGCATCATGTGGTCTTTGTTTTCCTAGACTTAACAGCTGCCTTTGACACAGTGGATCACAATATTTTACTATCCAGCTTGGAACACTGTGTATGCATTTGTGCTACAGTGCAGTGGTTTAGGTCTTATCTGGCTGAGAGGACATTTTGTGTCAGTCTGTCGGAATATCAGATCCTCCTTAGCTCTAGTCTCTTATGGGGTACCACAGGGATCAATACTTGGACCTCTGCTTTTCTCCCTATATCTCCTGCCCCTTGGCTCCATTGCTTTCCAATTATATACAGATGATACGCAGGTTTCTAAGCCCCTAAAAAAATGACTGCTCCATGCAAGCGCTAACAGACTGTCTTGAGGTAGCGTAAGTTTAGTTGGCTCTTAATTTTTTAAATTTTAATGAAATTAAGACAGACGTCCTATCTTTTGGGCCTGGTGTCACTGGTGGGTCCTTTCCTGTGGACATAGGCCCTCTAGCACAGTATGGAAAGCCCACTGTTACCAATTAACGTTTTAAAATGGATAGTGATTTTAGGTTTGACAGTCAAGTGAGAGCAATAGTGAAATCCAGCTTTTTTCAGCTAGGGCAACTGGCCAAAATTAAAAACAAAAGATGATTTCAGAAGAGTAATCCATGCTTTTATTACAACTCGACAGGATTTCTGTAACTTGTTTTACTTTGATATTAGCCAGTCATCCTTGTCACATCTTCAACTGGTGCAAAATGCTGCCGCACAGATTTCAACTGGTACACGGAGAAGGGAGCATATTACTCCTGTTTTATCCTAGAGTTCTTTTTTTAAAATTGTATTTGTTTTTAAAGGTTTAAATGTCTCACCCCACACTACCTCTCTGCGCTACTGCACCTGCACACCCTCTCTCAGCTTAGATCAGCTGACCAATTGTTGGTGGACATGCCAAAGAAGCATCGGAAGCTCCGTGTGGATCGGGCTTTGGCAGTTCTGGCTCCCAAACTGTGGAACGCACTGCCATTACAAATTAGAAAGGCCTCCTCAATGGATACCTTTAAATCTGGTCTGAAGACCTACCTGTTCGGTTTGGCTTTTAACCCAGTATAGAAATGTTAATTTTATCCGGATATTATTGTCTTTTTGATGTAGGTCTTCTATATTGTTTACTGTCATTTTATTTTTATTTTTAGCATTTATATTTTTTTCTTATTTTATGTTCAGCACTTTGGTCAGTGCTAGCTGTTTTTTAAAGTGCTTTATAAATAAAGTTGTCTGTCTCTGGTCTCCAGTCCTGGACCTTAAGACCAAAGGGAAACACCACACATCTATCTGCTGTCTGTTGTCACTGCTCAAATACTTATTATATAATTTTCTTAAAATGCTTTTGATTTTTGTTTGATAAGTTAAATATTTATTTATTTAAAATCTTTAAAAACAAAGTTAATAAAAAGACGAGCAAGAACAATATTAAAAAGCTGTTTCTTCTCTGTACTTAGATCTGTGGTTAACACATGCTCTGATCAAATGCTGATTATTAACTTTTTACAGTTGCAAAAGAAGTACCTATCTTAAATCCGATACTTATATAAAAGTACTAATACTATATATGTACATTCTGTAAAAATACATTTTTACTGAAGCAAAAGTAAGAACGTTCTGCATTAAAATATACTTCAAACTCAATATAACTGTTGAGTCATTAAAGTTGTTCTTTCTATTGTGCAGCGGTGGACATTCTTGTTTATCACTAAGCCTCACTTTGATACTGAAAACATCTTAAACTGTAGAATTCTTAGACACAAAGAGAGCCTGATTTAGACATTTAAAAAACCCACTCAGGTGAGAAAGAATTCAACGTTCATCACACCGCTGAGGCCTGGACGTGTCTATACTCTCACCAAAGTGCAGAATGGAAATAAAAAAAATCACAACAACAGGGTTTATAGGTGGGCACCTCACACTCACACACATCTGTGAAAATATGCCACTGAAGAACTGGTTTCAGTCTACTGTAAATTGTATGACTCTGGGGTTAATTTCAGTCTGTGTAAATTTATAAAACAATATATTTTTGAGGCACTTGGACCTGACCTGGATCATGACTGTTTTTAATACTACTCCACAGTTCAAGGAGGAAAGTTTGCAGTAGAGAAGATAATGTTAGCTTGTAAAAGTCACAACAGGAAACCACAGGGCTTTCAGGAGAGCTTGGTAATAGCATAACTTCACCACTAGATGGCAGGTTTAGATAACAGCTTGGCATTGGATCGACTCAACAGATTTCATAAAATGGTATTTTGACACACAAGTGATACATTTAGTGTTAAAAGCAAATTGAAGACAAATACACCGTTTATTTTGTCACTAAAATCCTGGAAGCAAAATGATGTCTGCACTTACAGAGCTTGGTAACTTAAACCATGGAAACAGGTGATTCTATGCTCTGTCGAGCAGTTCCAGTACAGAAGATTAAGCTGATGTGATGGAACTTGTACCTGTAACACAATAATTTATACCTTAGTAACTTAGAGCACATGTCCAAATTTCCTTCCATTTAAATTTTTAAACTTGGTATTCACACGCTGACAGTCATCTCTGTCTGACACAACTTTTATCAGTGAACTCCAAAATAGAGTCATCCTAGATTCTCTAGACTAAGTTAACTGGTAATAAGTATTAATACTGTAACTACTCGCTTCTACGCTCTTTCAGCCTACCTATGCTAACAAGTGTAGTGCACAGTTGAGTTGGTAACATGACAGCCAGCAGAGATGGACACATCACGGCTGCTCTGCTAGCTCAGCAAATTCATATTAAATTTCAAAGTAAACAAAATAAATAATGTGATGTTATTGGGAATTACATTAAAGACTATATTAAATAGTCTGTTTTTTTATAGTTAGTTGTTATTATCTGCTCCACTCACTACTGTCTTGCTTTTTTCCCCCCCTCATCTTCCCCTTTTTTCTTCTTTTTTTACTTCCAGATGGATAATTTCTTGATGGGAATTATTATAATTGTTAACTATCAGCCATTAGGTTTGTTTAAACAGATACTTAACTTGTAGTGGGAGTGAGTGGAGTCAAGCGGGGCTCCCTCTCCAACTGTCACTGAAAACATGCACATTACTGCTGCTGTGGTTTAGTTTGTCAGTGACTTCCTATTGGCCTGGTGCCCCAAGCAGTTGCTTTTCTTTCCTGCTGGTACACAGTGCCTCTGAATAGAAGTGCAAGATAAAGGGTGTTGGTGAAATTCAGAGCAAACTCTTAATCAACTTCTATCTGGAGTCTGTGGAGCAGCCAGAGGAGCAGAGGGCAGCCTGTGCTTCCTGATTCTATAACTGAACAGCCTTTCTCTGTCAGGCTCTTTTTCAGATGTCTCTAAA
>VUQG01020297.1:0-17410 GCA_015106755.1 Etia nguti
CAGTCTTTTTCTTTGTTTGAGCAAAAGGAATCTTGACCGTCTCCAGTTAGTCCAGAATGCTGCTGCAAGGCTTTTAACTAAGACACGAAAAAGAGAGCACATTACACCAGTGTTACATTCATTACACTGGCTTCCAGTACATTTTAGAATTCATTTTAAAATCTTGGTACTGACTTTTAAAGCTTTGAATTGTGATGCTCCTGCCTACATTTCTGATCTTTTAGAATCCCACGCTCCCTCTCGCAGCCTGAGATCATCTAATCAAAGGCTGTTGGTAGTCCCACGAACTCGTTTTAAGACCAGAGGTGATAGATCTTTTAGCGCGGTGGCCCCCAGGTTGTGGAATGCTCTCCCTCCATCATTACGGTGCCTTGATTGTATTTATTCTTTTAAAAAGCAGCTTAAGACTCATTTATTTAGATTGGCTTTTAATTAGATTTGTGCTGTATGTTTGATTATTAATATATTTTATGTATTTCTGTTTTATATTACTGTGAAGCACTTTGTGGTTTTTATCCTGTGAAAAAAGCTATATAAATAAATTGATTTGATTTGATTTGAATGCATCGTGGACAGCATCTGCAGGATCAACAAAGCTGGAACCATTATTGGCCAGAATCTGGAGGTGTTTGAGTCAATGAGCGGCACAATCGATTGCACTCGCTCCACTCCACACGACCAAGGTAGCAGAGTTCCTTCTTCCTCAGACTTAAACCTCGCTGCCAGAATGTTTCAGAACGCTTCAGAAAACCATTCCTACCATTCTCTGTAAGACTGCATAATAACTCTTCTTTCTTTAGCAGGTACGTATACCTGTCACCATATCAGGACGGACCTGTTACACCTGTTTCCAGGTAAAGACACCCACCAGTGACAGGAGTGACGCCTGTCAGCAAAAGGTGTGTTCTCATGTTAACCCAAATTCCTATGTGAACAACAATATGGTCAAATGTACAAATATATTATTTATTAACGCAACTTGCATTCTCGCATTCTCTTGTGGAATCTTGCAATATCAAATACTGTTCAAGATACATATGTTTTTCAAAGGTCTTTTGAGCCACTTTCAGGCCTTTTTTGCACAGTGAAATCTTCTACAATGACTGAACACGTATATCTCAAAGACTGTCAAAGATAACCTGCCATGGTTACTAGAATCAGCATGAAAAATGAATAAAAATGGCATTTTATTTACAATCGTTTTGTTGAAAAGTATTCTGTATACTTAATTTTGTATTGTAGTGAAGTATGACTATATATAATTCCAAAATTATCATTTGTTTATTTTGCAATGTGAAGTTATTTTAATTATGTGTGCTCGAATATGCTACTTTACAGGACAGCGTGAAATTGTTTTTAATATTTTAAATAGCCAGTACTCAGACATCTTTTAATATAGCTATCCTAAATTGCAGATTCTCATTCATTGTGATGATAAGGAAGGCCAGTGAAAAATACGGCTTTTATCTTTTATAGTTTATCTTTTATAGTCTTTTTATAGTTTTGGAAATTTTTATCTTCAATCATTGCTGCTGATTTCAATGTGCAAAAAAAATAAATAAATGTGAAAATGGGTTGACGGACCATTTTTCATAAAGCTAAAATTTCACAGCAATCATTCTAATGTTCAAATTTTCTACCATAAACTTTTTATGCAAAACAGAGACAAACAAACAGGAAATGTTCTGAACGTTGGCTGATTTGAAATAGAATAACCCATATGTAAATTTTTGCATCTCACAGTAAAGGTTAGGCCCTCACAGTGTGCACCTGTGACGTTTTATTTTAACTATGTTGTTTATATATTGCAAACTGTACTATCTTTATTCTTTACTCTGCTGAGAACATGCTTCCTAGTACAGGGCTCTATGGTCACATGATTTTTTCTTTTTGAGATCTTGTGTCTGTGTACTTAAGATTTTATCTTTGCTCATGGAAAAGAGACCCAAACCAGTGCAAAAGACATTCAAAACCAGTGTTTTTAATGAGTAGAATAACCCAGTTAAAGTTCCCATTGATGAAATAAACCTTGAATCAGAGTACATACCATCTCAAATAAACAATAATTTGTTGCGTATTTTACTCCAAGAACTATGTAAAACACTTCTGTACAATGGTATAGCAAGTTTCCAAAAATGAACAAGTGAAGATATTGTTTCACTCAGAACACTCAGTCATGTCGGAAAAATAAAACTCACACCAAAGTTACAGCTGAAGTTCATCTTTAAAGAAAACCTCTGACGATTTTTTTATGCATTAAAAAAAAAATTAATGTAAATTTTTTACTACAAATCACCCTAAACACGAATTTATCCTTTTTCTTTCACTGTAAAGATATAAATCAACATGATTTAACATTTGCTACTCATTAAAAGACATTTCAGTGTAATCAAGTATTAATCAATAAAATAGGCAGATCCTGTAACAAACATAAATAAAGACACTGAGCACTTTTGTCCAGTTTAAGTAAACATCTGAATTCCACTCCTTCATGAATGTATACATTCATAGCTACAATACACCGTGGAAACGACTGTTCTGTTAAGATCTGATTTCATCACTGAGGAGTTTCAAGTGGGAGCACTTGACTTACATGTGAAAGCTGTCAATTAACCCAATGAATCAACTATAAAACACAATTTCAGATTCAACCTGGCACATTTTGAGGGTGTTACACAGGTCACATGATAGGAGGCAAACTTTCTGCAAACATTTGCAGTCCGACTTGGACCGGTTGCGACTCCTCTCAGAAAAATTGTTAAAGGTTTGCAAATAATTGGTGTATAATTTATAAATGCAGACATTCAATTGCAGACTAACCGCAGACTGACTCCATCTTATGGCAACATTTATGGCAGGTTTTAGTAGCAGCATTGGCATGCTTCACAATCTCATTTTGAAGCAAAAAAATAAACAAATTTTGTCAATATCTGGGGTTTTTTGTTTTGTTTTTTTATTGTGAGGACATAATCAAAACAATGTTATTTTGTGGGGTGTCCGGTGAGTCCCACCCCTACTTTTTACTGAGGGTAGAATTAAGCTTGAGTCCAGTTAGTGAGCTTCCCGGCTGTACCATATTAATGACATGCACATCGCTAAGAGAGGGTGGGCGCATTTCATTGTGCTAATGCATTTCTTCACCGCTCTCCTCGGCTTCTTAACTTGTCTCACAGCATGAGCATGAGAAAAAGATGTGAGCTGCCAAATTAGTAGTCTTATAGTTCTAAGAGCTGTTAGCGCATTAATATATCAGGTGCTGATGATACGTGGAGGTTGGTCAGTATTTATACATCATGTCGCACCTTTAAAGACTTTCCATAGGAAACATCTGGATTTCTTTATTGTATAAGACTCTACTGTCCTTGAGGTGCACATCAGGAATTGGAGGGGCAAGAGTACCCACTAAAAAGCATAACATAGCATCATCATCATCATGAATCAGGCCTTCAGGGGACAATGGTTTGATGCATATGCTTAAAACAATGTGGCATGCAATGGCCATGGCCAGCTCTATGTGTTTAATGTGACGCCATATAAATTAGGATTTTGGTTGTGTTACGGCCCTGGCTGAATTTTGTCATAAACGTATGTATGTCTGTGGACTGTTTTTGTGTGTGGTCTGTCCCTTTATGAGTCTCCACAGGTCCCTTTGTCTGATTGGGTGAGCTGTTATGGGTTGGCTGTTGATTGGCCCCCACTGTCAACTGGCCAGTTTAGAAAACTGTGTCTCCAGCAGTCATTCCCCTGACAGCAACTGACAGCAGCAGCAGACCTAGTCTTGATTAGTTTAATTTATTGCTTTTGGCCTTGGTTCGCCCCGGACTTTATGCTTTCAGTTTTGGTATTATTGGTGTCCCCTCTTCAACCTCACAAACCAGGTGGACCAGGGCAAGGTGGTACCTTTATCCAGTCCTTGGAGTAGTCCATCTGTGAAAAAGTCTTTTTTTAATCCTGTTTCAACAAGTCTTTGTCATTCCAGTTCTAACTGTTGTTAGGGTGCTGTGTTTTATCAGGCAACCAGCTGAACTGATAGGGTTCCCGTGGCACCAGGAGATCTATGTCGAGCCTCTTCTGCTCTTTTTCGCTGTTCACCGTCCTGTACCCGAGCAACGACATGGCCCCTTTACACACTTCCTGGATTCGTCTGACCTTGTTGTGCGGCAGCATGGTGCGCCAAGCCTGGGAGACATTTGTAGCGCTCCTTGACGTGATCTTGAAAGCCTCTTTAATGGAGCCTTTGCCTTTTCCATGGGTCACCTGGTAGATCCATGTGGCCAGCTGCGTGGTCATCTCCAGACCTACAAACTGATAAATGGCACTGATCTCCTCAAGTGGGTTGCGTGCCATGTCCTCGTAGCGAACCAATTTGTAGCGGCCTTTTAGAAATGAAGGGGGCTTCAGGACTGCCCTCTCATTGATACGCACGTGGCTGCGACAGATCTCCTGCATGACCTGATACTGTACCTCTGCTTCCTTGATGCGTTTCTGTTCCAAGACGATTGCATTATCACTCACAAAGGCCTTGGCTGACTCTTCCCTAGACCGCACCACTGCCCGTGGGTCTCGGACCAGGTGGATGATGCGGAGATCTAAGTTTGGGTCCTGCAAAAGTGGATAAAGGGATTCCAGTTCAAAGAGCCGCACATCTTTGTACACTACATGAGAGTAAGAGTCACACGTCTGCTCTACCCTCTGCAGTCCCTCAGCACCACATTTCTCCAGGCACAGAGTCTGGTTGCTGAACTGATTACGTGGCGTAAGAGGACAGATTGGTGGTGAGCACAAAGCTCGACTGTGACTCCACATAAACAAAGACGACACATTGTGGTTCTCGGGAAGGTAGGACTCCATCACTGAGAAGTCACACTGGAACAGGCTCCGTAAGAGATCCCTCACTGCCATTCGAAGCGCCCTTGCACCGTTTTTCTGCAGCTTGGTCCACACATGCCAACCGGGCTCCATAAGGTAGAAGACAGACGGGTGCTGACTGAAGACCTGGCCCAGGAAGGATGAGCCTGATCTCCACGATGACAGCAGCAGAACGTGGACTTTGGCGCTGGAGGGGGGTGGGTCACAGGGGCTGAGCTGGACATACCAGCTAAAGAACAGCACTACTCCTGCCCCCTGTAAAATCACCAGGAATGTCATGGTGCTGCAGTTCACTCTGTAGCGTGGCATCGCGGCTGTGAGCTGCTGTCAGTCAGTCGTGCTTTGTGTGAATCCTTCTCTCTTTGGTCCTTTGTTGAGGTGTGTGTCTTTGCTGCATTAAAAAGCAAGACAGACAGAGAGAGAGAAATTCATATTCAAGATTTGACATTCATGTTTATACAGTAGTCAAAATCTCTTGCAAATCCCATCTTTGTTGGAAAAAATGGCATTATCAAGCATGTGTCACGCAAGAAGAGACCCCCCCATACTCTCTTATAAATTAGCTGACTTTGGGACATTAACAGTGACACTATATTGATTAAGAAAAGATGACTTTTGCTATCATTTTTTTTATCTTAAGAAAAGCTCTAATAATAAATAAATTAGATTAATTTTACTTAGAGACTAGTTATACTTGCTCCAGTAAATGAGGCCTTGTGGAGCTTTAAATGCTAAAAAAAATTACATGTATAGTGAAGTATTTTAAACTTTTCTGTTTTAATTTTGATGATTATGGCTTATGGCTAGTGAAAATCAGAAATCTAGTATCTCAAAGTGTTAGCATATGTAATTCAAAGTTTGCATATGAATAGCGTGTATTTCTCAGTCTAGTTTAGTACTAAAACCACAATCATGGGGACAACTGCCAATGTGAGTGTGTTACCCAAATGATCATCGACATCCTTTACAAAGATTTTTGCATTTCATTTTAGGCTCCTAACGACTAGGTACAGGAGTCAAGGTGTTTGAATGGTTTGAGATACTATGTCCTCTGCTGGTCTTGGTGGTGGTTGGTCTGCTGTGTTTCATCGAGTCCAAAGCCAACACAGCATTTCCCAGGAGATGTGTGAACACTTCATGCTTATATCTCCTGACAAGCTTTATGGTAATGCTGCTTCCCTTTTCCAACATGACATAGCACCTGCCCACAGCTCAAAAACTACTACCAAAAGGTTTGCATGTCATTACTGTGTTTGATTGGCCTGACCTGGCACCTCAGCAGTGCAACAACGTGATCGCCTCCCTGCCACACCACACGTGCTGAAATTCATGGCAAATAAGTCCCAACCAAGTAATGAGTGTATAGATATGCTTTCAATACATTTCTGTATTGTAAATACTTTTATCAATTATCTGACAAAACATAATCTGAGATACTGAAATTATGATTTAATGAGCTTTAAGCCCATAAGCCCTGAGTAAAGGAACATTTTATATAGATGAAGAACCTAACAATAAACTAGTGCAGGGTGAACTCAAGTCAAAGAAGTGGAGCAATATCCTTTAAAAGCACGACTTAGAAATTCATTGAGTTCTTTTTCTATTACAGTTTTGTTTTTATGCAAATTCTCACCTTAGACATTTTAGAGAGATGTCTGCAAAGATTATGGCTCATGTCAGTGCGTCAAATTACAAGCTGACCAAGTTTCAACAGCTTAAAATGATTCAAATGACACTCAGCCAATCAGACTAAGTCACTAGCTTATATCTATCATAGCCCATATATTGTTTATATCTTACCTTTGTAAATAATGTGTTGCTAATATTATTTCAAGTGTACTGACAGCTAATAAACCAAAGATCAGGTTCATTTGATAGATACACTCCTCACACTTGGAACACATCATGCACTGACTGTACCTGACAAAGTCACGTACTACACACAGCACAGTCAGACATTGACTTTGTGCTTCCGGGACAATCTCAGCAAAAACTGTGAAAAGGTACTTGAATCAATTCAATACCTTTTCAGGTTTAGATTCAGGTTTATTTTTACCCATCGTGAGTCATTCATGTTCGCACTCACATTTTCAGCACAGATAAGCAGATAAGATTGCAAAACGCTCTTGCAAATTCTTCCTGTTGTACTTCTGTGTTTGTAATTACCTCAGTGCATTTTTACCTCATTTTTT
This sequence comes from Etia nguti, assembly GCA_015106755.1. Classification (NCBI taxonomy): domain Eukaryota; kingdom Metazoa; phylum Chordata; class Actinopteri; order Cichliformes; family Cichlidae; genus Etia; species Etia nguti. The sequence continues at coordinate 7,062 of VUQG01020297.1, forward strand.
CTACACATACGCACATGCATACATCCATTGTCACAGCCTATTTTAAGTGACTCAGAGCTTCCATTACAAAATCACATGAATTCCAAAGAACCACCTCCCATTCAGCTTGTTTTTCATTATTTATTTATTTATGATCTGTTCTACAATATTTGTCAATTTAACCTGTTTTGCAGGGCAATCTTTATATACAAGATTCATTTTCATATATGAGAGACCTTACAGAAAATGAAAACGACTGTTGTGCTTTGTTCTGCCTATCTTGAAATCTTTGAAGCATTTCCACTGGACTAAATCACATATGTTAAAAACAAAGACTGTGCTGAGAATTCAGTGATATTTACGAGCAAAGCTGTCAGCCAGAGAACAAGTTAGAAGCATGATTACATCATAAAGTGGTGGATTATGGGACATTTAATCCATATTGTTGGACTTTGTGTCCCTCGCTGCTGCAGGAGAACTTCATGCTGGTTTGAAATGCAGAGAAAGCTCGAGTTAGTGCAGAGAGAAAACTGCAAACACTGGCACGGCTTCACTGAAAAAACACTTTATGCAATGTGACATTAGACCACCAATACAAACTATATATATCACACCATTCAGTTTTTCCTGCATCATGCCACTGTAGCAAGCAGCCTTAATGTAGCTGTTCAGTGTACATTTTTAAGGATTGAAAAAAATGTTCATTTACATTAAATACGTTTTCATAGAAAATAAAGGGACCAGTTTAATCGTTACTTTGTTGCACATGAGATGATTTTAGTGGTTTTAATTTTTGGACACTTTTAAATGTGTTGCCAAATTTATTGTGATTAAAGCACAAATCTCTTTGCATACTTTCAAACCGATCCAGTACAAAACTCTGATCTCTGCCCTGCTGTTCCAATGTTACACAACATGCTGACATGTGAGGAGCGTCACCTCCCCTGCAGCTTATGATGGGAATGCTGTCACCTGATGACAGTTGAAAATACTGACAGCATTCTTCTTCCACCAAGTACAGGAAGAAGAAAAAGAGCAAGATCCCTGACGACTAAAGCAAATCATGGTAGTATCCCATAATCTGTCTGAACAGGCTCTGACGCGAGCTAATCAACTTCAGACCCTCGAGATAGTGAAATAGTGATAGTGAAATCCTAGTGTGGCAATAATTACCTAGTTAGTTGGTAAATGATGTGAACCACCCTTCTTAAACATTTTGAATCACATGGGCTGATTTTGAACATGGTGAAAAAACCCGACCTAAACATCACACATTAACCACTGAAACTTTACGCAGGTATTAATCACGCCACTGTATTCCCACTCTCTGTTCCTCTGGGTCATCTGATTGTTGGGATTTTCCCTCTATTAATGTAGAGTCTTTACCTTACATATAAATTGCCTTGAGGTGTTTGTTGTTAGGATTTTCAAAACTGATTTTCATTTATTGAAACTATCAGGTGTCATGGCATTTAGCCACCTGATACTCACAGATAGAAGGCCCTGGGTTTGACTCATCTAGCTGGGGCCTTTCTGTGTGGAGTTTGCATATTTTCTCAGTATTTGCGTGAGTTTTCTCTGGGTACTCTGGCTTCCTCACACAGTCCAAAGTTAGTGGGAATTAGTGGTTAATTATCAATTAGTGATTCCAAATTTCCCATAGGTATGAATGGCTGTGTGTCTCTCTGTGTTAGCCCTCTATCAGATTCCAGGGTATGCCCCACCTCTCACCCTATGGTAGCTGGGATAGGCTCCAGCCCCCCCCGGTGGATGAAAGTATCAGTCAAAGATTCAATCCTTGAATATTTTAAGACAAGCATTTATTCATCCACCCAAAAAGACACACTACACTCGACTTTTAGCTGATAACAGAAGACAAAACCTGAGAAAGTTTTGTTAGCAGCTGATCCTTTCCCTTCAAGAACCCCCTACGTTCTGAGTAACCTTCCTCTTAAACTCTCAGATAAATGCAGAAAAATCATCTTTAAAAAAACACACACACAAATTAACAACTTTTGACAACTGGCAACAGAAAAACTCTCAAACCATATTTACTCACCTGTACTGAAAAGCAGGATTTTATGTTATTATTTTCTAACTGAGCTATCACTGAACACTAAAATATCTGGACGAATGCCTTGCTTAAACCAGGACAACTGTAAGCACTTCCACATACTGGCATGTGGGTGGAACTTTGTACTTTCTTCAATTTCAACAGGCTGCTCAGCTGGAAAAGTGGAAACTGTCCCCAAGGTGACGCTGCACAATTTAGCATTGTAAGACCGAAGTGCTGAATCATCAAAAAAATAAAATCCCGATAGCCTTTCAACCTTCACTAACAAAGATGCTGCTAAATGACATTTAACTGCTGAAAACAGCAAGCACTGTGCTCACAGACATGAGGTGACATGGATTCATCACATGCAAAACTGCCTGAGGCTGTATGAAAATCTGCCCTTTTATTTGGAATACTAACATGAGTCTTCAGTGTCAAAGACACAGTGGATAAACAGGGACATGCCTGCAGAATGTGGACTGTCTCGAATGCCGCCCAAGATCAACATCATTTCTGTTAGAAATATAAAGAACATTTAGACTGGGGATGAATTTCCCAACCTGCATTAAAAGGAGTGATCGTGATCTGTCTTAAGCTTGGGATCACAGAAACTAAAGTGGGACAAACCACATATGAAACTACAAATGTGTTGCAGATGGTGGAGCAGATCAGGTGTGATGGTGCGGTGGGGGAAAAAAAGATTCATCTCAAAACTGCCAAATGCTTTTGTACTGTGACTTCAGTGGAGCGGTCCTGTTTGTAGGGAGACCTATCAGCTGACCTGCACTGCTGCTAGACAAATGAAGTTTATAAATATGATTCCATATAAGAGGATGCTAAATGACACTGGCATTTTGCTGCTGGGATTCTTTCACCTGTACTTTGACAAATTTCACTTACTGACTTTAAATCTGTTTTCGTCTTTCAAGTTCCTATTTTTTCAGTTATGTTCCAAGTATTGGACAGCTAGGATGACTGGACAGAAACAGCGACTCATTCTAAAATTTGTGTGTGTGCTCTGCAGAAAAGTAAGCCCAAAATTACGGAAGGTCTTTTTGTTGGTTCTAAAATCTGTGAACTGATACTTGACGATGAGTTTAAAAGGAAACCGAAGCCAAGTGAATCAGAGCCTGGGAAGCATTAGTGCAGGTTGTCCAAAATTTACTTTGGAATCACAGAGCAGAGAATTACTCTGAAAGCAAATCAGCTAACGAGTGCAAAATGTCACTGAAGATAAGATAAGATAAGAATAACTTTATTTATCCCGAGGGAAATTCTTTTGTCATATACATGCTCAGAGCAGCAAGAGAGACAGAGGAACAGATGAATAAGATATACAATATATACAATAAAGAATAGTAGTATACAGTAATATAGAGTAGGATAGTGCAAATATAGTATCAAATAACTCTAATGAAGTAACAATATAACTACATGCTGGAGAATAAATAACTTAACTATCAGTGGATGCACTTTGGTTCACCCAAATCTGGGCAAAGTCAATGATAAGCATGGGAAAAGATAAAAGATTTTTAAAAATGTTGGAAAGACTGGTACCGGGGACAATGTAATCTGAGCGTGATGGCTGACTGCTTCTGGTTCTTTGTAAAAGAGATGCATGCTCAGTACAAGTGCAAAAGTAAGTGGCTCAAACATTTTTGAGCAGACATTTGACATGTTTTGACATGTTGATATGAAAAGTCTCAAAACATCAGTGATGTGTATCTGAAAACCGTGTGAACCTCACAGTTCAGCAAAAGTTCAGCACAGTTCATTACTGTAAACTTTACCACAGTTCCCTAGCACGAACTAACTACGGCCACCTGCACATGCAACTTTTAATCTGATCTGAATGGCAGAAGAAGAAATAACCAGAGAACTTAAGCAACGCATTGTTATCTATCAATAAAATCTTGAAAATTGTGAGCTTTAAGTGTCCCCTACAATCTTTCTTTATTTCTAACCATAACTCTATGATTAGAAACTCTAACCCTAAGTGTACATGACATATCCAGTGTATGTAACACACTCTGTGTAACAAGCTGTGCAGGAAGAGCGTGTGTGTTTGGTGATATCTGGTGAACAGTATGAAATCTTGCAGCGTGACTGCAGCTTTATTGTAGAGCAGGGCCCTGATCAGGCTGCATGAAGAACATATTTCATATTAGGTATTACCCTGCCTGTTAGATTTCATTACTCATGAAGGTGCTGACATGTTAAGACTTTATCTCCTGTTTACGGCTTGAACAGATTAGACAGCACACTGAACAATGGAGCAGTAAACAAAAGGTAAATGCTTCTAAACCCCCAACCTTCATCGGGATTTATATAATGTATGACTGCATGATATTATAAACACACACCTTGTGTACACATGGATCTGCAACGTCATATGTGCAGACATCGTGTGACGCCTTGCGTGCAGCTGCCCGTCCACTGTTTGTTTGCAGTGAGACTGAATCTGGGAACAAATGCGTCTCTTTCTGTTTGCCAGCAGAGACGTGGTGAGTCCATGTGCAGGAAACACTTTGCTGTCTTTGTGAGGAGAACAGCGCTGGCAAGCAGCACCGTGAACTACAGCACAGGGGGCACCGTAGAGATCAAGATATTCATCTGCAAAGAAGCATACATTATTGCACCCGCGAGCTGCGCCAGCTGCAACCTTTCCTTGTGATGATTGTTTCTGAGAAAGCGGCTACTCGAATACACTCGCTGCTCGTCCTGCTCAGCTCTGTGTGTATGAAAGAACACAGGCTCTCAGGGTTGTTTCAGGATGTCTTGCAGCTGCTTGATCATAGGATAAATAAACCACACAGCCAGCCAAACCTCCTCAACAATCCCCTCAAACTAAATCACTCGCTTTGTTCATGAAGTCTGGCTGAAGGTGGCTATTCTTTAATTGTACTTTCTGATGTTTGTAGTTGGTAATGGAATGCATATAAGAGCTGCAGAGTGCTCTTTAGACCACTCTGTATCTTGTAAGTGGTAATCCAACCCTAAAAAGCTTTTTAAACATATGACAAAAGATGTGAGCTGATATGTGCATAAACAAAATCAATGAGCCTTTTAAGCTGGCCTATCACATACATCTGTACTCTTTGCGAACCTGAACCGTACTTATTTCTGAAAAGTGAAAATAAACATTTGCTCAGACTTGACGTAGTTGTTCACACATTGGTCAAACAAGCAAAAGATCCCTGGTTTGTTCCTGGGAGGAGGAGAACACCCACCGGTCTGTGGGTGCTCTTGTGCTGATGTTGACCCATCAGCCCACCGTAGAAAAGAATAAACTTCTAATGAGCAAACAGCTGAACTGAAGCCAAATGTTAAAAACCGTGAAAAGTGCCCACTGTCCCTGTCTGTATTTTCAAAAGTGTATGCTTTGATATTTTATGGGTTTTTTCTCCCACTGCCTGTGAACTCCACATTATAATCTCTTCTATGGATGCACAATCTGATACTGGACACAGCTTCAATCCTATTTAGTTCTTTGTTGCTCTCCATTTCCTACTCTGCAAAGCAGAAGCAGTGCACCTGTTACCAGCAGCACAGCTAATATAGCATGGAGGAAACTGACAGCACAGGTTCAGCAGTCGGGAGGTATTCCAAGCATGCTGGTAGTTTTTAGTTAACTGCCTATCAAACTGTTCCCAAGTGTGCTGACTCAACTGAAAATCTCCAACAATAATGATTTCTTTGTTGGCTTCTCTCTTGCTCTGTTTGCATTAGCACTTGTTGGGAGGCTTTTACTGCACTCACAGTAACATAAAGTGTTGATAATCTTGATTAAAATTTAAATGATCTCATTTTGCCTGCCTCCTATTACACCAGTCTCCTTCCCCTGCTCTGACAGCAGGGTGCAGTAAAGACTGTCACACATTTTATAATGTGCAAATAAATAAGTGATTTTTTTTTTCAAATTATTATTATTACTATTTTATTTATCTCAGGCCTGTCATTTTGTAAAAATGTACTCACAGAAATATTATTTTTTTATGCAAAGTTAAGAAGTGAAGCTTGATACACAAGAATGATCCCAGTGTCTTTCCCACAGTGAGGATTACAGCCTATTAACTTAACACCGGAGCAAATACTTGTATCTGTATGCTGGAAAAAGCTGGATTGGTGCAGTCATTCCTATTCATTCTGTGTCACTTACTCAGATTTACATTAAACCTCGAACGATAAATAATTTTTAAGACCAATATCAAGATTGGTGATTTCAAAATGGGACAGCTGGTTGCTGCGTTTGTGTGTGTTGCCAACCGGGACGTTGCACAAAGACCTCTAAGTCTTCCCCCATAAAGACGACATTTCACAACCACCGCTGTACCCTTACTGACGAGTTTTTACACCTCAGTATATACATAATAGTTTTTAGGTTTTTCAATGGAAAGTTGCGCAGGCGGAGACCACCGTCACTAACTTCTGATTCAAACCCGGTTGTTTTGTTCTGTAAGCAGGCCTGAAACATCACAAAAGAGCTTCAAGGGTTACTCCTAGCAGCCTTTCAAAGGGTAAAGAGCAGGAGGACAAACATCGATACTCAAAACATGATTCATGTGGTTTTTTTCTACCTCTTCTTTACTTCTTTGATTTTCATTTATCAGCTGTTATATATGCTGATATTCGGCAAATCGCCAGCCACCAATAAATCATAAATAAATCAGCTCATAAGATTTGTTTATTTTCTGCAAACCTCATATTGTAAATGTTCCTTAATTGAGTATATAGAAACATGCTATCCTCCGTTAGAAACACCTTTGTCATTATGGCTCATATTTCTTCTCATAACCTGAAACACTCATAGACGCATCCAGTATTTCCTCTGATGTCACAGTCCTTTGATGTGTTTGTCAAAAATTAAATTGTAGTTTCTTTTAGAGTACTAACAACGTAATAACAAAGCCAGTGTTCTTGATTTGCTTTGTTTTTGGTCGTCACTGATTCACCCTTTGTGTAATGAATAACTGCTTTGTCTTTTATCTCCACTCCCTTTGAATATTTAACCAGTTCAACACTAATATGAAGGCACACATAATGGTCAGTGGTACCCATGCACCAGTCAGCTGGTATACATCTTTTTTTCAGACATTATTTAGTAAGTTTATATTTTTGCTGTGGATTTCCAATCCAATCCAACTTTATTTATAAAGCACTTTAAAATAGCCAGCACCTGACCAAAGTGCTGTGGATTTCTCCACTGTCACTTAGCCAACACTCACTATTACTATTGTTATCTTTTCCATTGAATAGCAATTTGCATGTTTGCAGATCAGCTAAAGTAATCTTAGCAACTACCCGCTGGAAACACTACAGAGGAATGCCCATATTTAAGGATGGCTGACACGGGAACTTGCACAGAGCAGGCTTCCTCGTATTACCTCTGTAACCCTGTCAGAGTTTACAGTTACAGTTAGTTACACTGAGCCTCAGGAGTACCTAATTCTTTCTTGTATATATCTATAAACATTATGTCATATTTTGTTTCAAAATTTAGGGGGAAAGGAATATTTAAATACAAGCTAGTGTGACAAATTTAATATCTTTAAACCTGATGTTTTTTAAAACTACAGTCACACATTTTAGACTGCTGCTCAGTGTGGCCCGTATGTCTTTCTGTGAAGCACAACACGTGAGGTGAATGTTTGCAGCTTTTAATTACCTCATTCATTCACTGTCTTCAAATGAATGTGTGATCTGGTAAATACAATACAGAATAAAAACGGCCGAAGAGGCTTGTAGATGGTACTTGTAATCAGATTACAGAAGGTTGTGTAACGGCACAGACCCAACTAACTCTGAGGGGATAAACGGGGGTAATGGAGTCCCCTGTGCCTACATGGGTGGTCACGGATAATAATCTTTGGAGTTTTGTTACATTTTTCCGTTGCTCGGTTTTAAAGTTTCAGAAGACTTTATTTATCCCCGAAGGGCAATTGAGAAAGACGAACTTATTGAAATGGTTGTAAAAGAATCACCAAAAATGGGCAGAAAAGAGGGTCGTAACCGAAGAGAAGTGAGCGGTTTGTAGTTTATTCGTCTTGATTACCTCTTATTCTACCAAAGAAAAAGAAAAAAGTCTCACCTTTAATGTTGTTATCGGCCGCGCTGCCTGTGCACAGTCGCCTGAGCTCTCCTCTCCTCCTCCGCTGCTCTCGGTCACCAGCTGCTCGGAGAACTTTCTTGTAGTGGCCGGCTGTGCACAAAGCAGTTTTGAGACGTGGCCGGTGGCTGTGCAGGGCTGACGGGGTGGCAGAGGGCTGGGCGGGGGCTGCTGGTCACATATATAGGAGGGTGGTGAAAGGGGGGTGGGTGTAACGGAACGGTCATAAAGGCGACATTTACGGCGCATCGATGGCAAAGGTCGTTCCCAGCATTTATTCTTGTGCGCGGTGCAATAGGCTATAGATGTTAATTACCCTGTGGTCCAATCCCGGTGTTTTATCCGCCATAGAAACGAATAAAATGCCAGGACTTTTGCACTGCTGGCTCCACATTTTGTTGTTGTCGGGTTTTTTGGGGGGTTGAGGGTCAAATGAAAATATAGTTGTCCCTCGAGTTTTTCTATTTGTTTGTACAGTCCCTCACATATTTGAGGGACTTTAGCTAGATAGATATATGCATTCGGTTCAAGTCACTTTGGTATTCAAAAATAACGTTTCCAAAGCAGTAAACTTACCACGCACTAGGACAGCTGACATTGCCCTCACTTCAGTTCTACTTGTTTTGCTCCTTTTCAGTCCAAACAAGCTTCCAACAAACTAGTTGCACAAGCTGACGGGTGTCCTCTCTTTAGTTTTAAAGAAAAACGAGGCCTCCTCTTCTGCAGTGGCCCATCGGCTCAGTGTCCTCCCCAGTTTTGCTGGTAATCACCATGGCTGCAGAAGCACGAAACTGCGGAATACTACTGAATAATTCAGCTGAGCTCGCATTGCATTAATATGGGTGTTTTAAGTTTTTCATCACAATGTGTCTCTGTCTACAAGGGCCCCTTATCATAACCTCTCTAGCAGGCTAGTTTGAAGTGCCCTTCCTCCGTTTTGACGTGCTCGCTCCGCCTAGGTTGGACCATCCTTTTGTTTTACAGGTACGTAGGTTTCACAGGTTCGCCTCACTGAGCTTTTTGTTAACTGTTTGCGTGTCCTAATCAGAGACCAATAAAGTCAGTGATTCTGTGCTTTATCTTAACTTTCAGTTTCTGAATCACTTTTAATAATTATTGTACCATTGCTATTTAGTGGGGTAAAGTTATGTTTCAGGTATTGTTTGATTGCCCAGATTGTGATAGTATCTTTAAAACAAGAAATGAATACTGTCGTAAATACTGCATTGTTTTTCTGGAAGCATGGAAAAACACTGAGGACAGTAAACAGGTTGCTACAATAACTTACTGGCAAATGAATCCCAGTATGTTATTGTAAAAAGAATTTACATTACTGTAAATACTTTTGCAGTTAAAATATCCTGCCTTTCTTGCAATTTACAGTAAAGTTGCTGTAACTGGAATTTACAGTAATTTGCTGTGAGTCTGCATAGCAGGTCCGCAACTCTGCCTACCACACACAACTTAACATGACATATATATGTCTCTTAATTTGGTCTTAATGCTAATTTTACATCTATAGCTATGGTAATATGGACATTGAGGCTGTGGATAGCTACAGGTACCTTGGTGTTCATCTGAACAGTAAACTGGACTCACAATTCAGACGCCCTTTACAGAAAAGGGCAGAGCAGGCTGTACCTGCTGCGGAGACTCAGGTCTTTTGGAGTGAAAGGCCCACTCCTGAAGGCCTTCTGTGACTCTGCGGTGGCCTCAGCCATTTTTAACAGTGTGGTCCGCTGGGGCAGCAGCATCTCAGCTGGGGACAGGAAGACACTGAACAGGCTGATCCGGGGGGCCAGCTCTGTTCTAGGATGCCCTCTGGACCCAGTGGAGGTGGTGAGCGACAGGAGAATGGTGGCTAAGCTGTCATCCCTGTTGGACAACATCTCTCACCCCATGCAGGAGACTCTGACAGCACTGAGCAGCTCCTTCAGTGACAGGCTGCGGCACCCACGATGTGGGACGGAGAGATTTCGCAGGTCTTTCCTTCCAACTGCTGTCAGACTCTACAAGATGGTCTCTGCAGATGACCACACACGTGCAGACAGACACACACACACATCCCATACACAATTATAACTGTCTCCCTGATGTGCAATATTACCAAGTGAAATTTTTCCTACTATAACAGAGCATTTTATTCTATTTTGTATAGTACTTTATTCTATTGTATATAGTATTTTATTGTTGTTGTATAGTATGTTA
>VUQG01020299.1:0-10583 GCA_015106755.1 Etia nguti
CTAAACAGGTGAAGCCACAGTCTACCGTTTTGATTTGTGAATATTGTATAAAATCATGGCTGTATTTTTAGTATGTCTTTATTAGAAGCAGTTTAGTAACAACTGTAAAAAAAAAACAAAACTCCAAAGTTAAAAAAAAAAAAAAAATCTAAAATTGTATTTAATCCATCAAAATCAAAGTGAAGCCACAGACTGTGAATATCTTCTGTGAAAATTATGTAGAAACACTAAAACTCTGATGGTCTTTGTTATGCTTTATTTTCCAATTACCAGTCTATTTTTCCCCTGCTGTCACTTTTACTTCCTGTCTCTATTAAGCTTAGCTCCGTTGTAATTATCAGCCGCACCTTTATCGGTTTCACCTGGGGTGAATTAGTTTTCAATTAGCCCGTCATCCTGCTGTGGGTTTATACAGTACATACAAACTGCGCAGCCCTTCCACCTCCTCAGATGGTTCTTACCAAGTCTGATGGGATCCACATTTTCATCTTCTAACCTGTAGACACATTGATGTGCAGAGTGGTTTGTCTTATAAGGTTGCGATGTTACCACTCAATGATATTTTCAAAATGTCTTTTATAGATTCCTGTTTAAAAACCTTAACCTCTTACTCAGAAACCCGGGTCACTCATGCTTTTTTACTATTATGGTCTCAATTGCTGAGTATAATCCTTTCAAAAACTGGGTTGGCAGTTGTTTAGAAGTTATTGCATGGTTGAAAAGATTTGAAGGCTGTCGTTCGTTCTTTCTTTTTTCTCCAGGCATGAACTTGCACAGAGTCAAGTGACAAGAATTCGAGTTTAGAAATTAAACAGTCTTTTTTTTTTTTCTTCAGACATGTATTTATACTGTGTTTGTGAGAATTAACTAAGAGCCATACTGGACTGGTACTATAGTGCTTTTCCGCTCTACTTGAGCACTCAAACTACTTTCAATTCAAGTCAGTTTTATCAAAAATTGCACCAAATGATAAAAACAGTTGCCTCAAGGTGCTGCATGACAGTTTTAACAGTTTGAGGACCACAGTTTGCATTCTCTTCTGACCGCAGTGTTTTGGACTCTTTTCAATTCAATTTAATTCATTTGAACCAAATTTAACAGTTACTTCAAGGCTGCTTTATATTTTAAAGTCAATACAACCCACTATGAGCAAGCACTTGGCAACAGTGGGAAGGAAAAACTCCCTTTCAACAGGAGGAACCTCCGGCAGAACCAGGCTCAGGGCAGCCATCTGATCTGACCAGCTGGGAGTGATGGGAGGGAGGTCAAAAGGCCCACACTGGTGTATAAACACACAAAATTTTGCACTCCTTACTTAGAATTTCTTGACTTCCAATGGCAAATAGGGTGGTAAGCATATGCCACAAGTCCATCAGTAGGCCACATCACACCTTGCTGTACCCATCCTTATCTGAAGTCTATGGTAAAGACTTGACAATTTGAGACACGTGTCTATTGGCTGGAGTATGAAAAAAAAACAGAGTTTATCTGGTGTTTTATGTTTTCATGTATTTGAATATAATTGACTGTGTAAATTTTTTTGTGTGTCGATTAAAGCATATTATTATCTTGTTCTAAGGATGAAAGTATGCCACCCACACATGAATGTCCAAAACACAACAGGTAACTGAAACTTTTTTTGCTGCTTTTAAAAATACAAAACACATCACCCATAACTAAAGGACGTGCAATGCACAGGAAAAGGATTTTGCTGGTAACAGTCCCATTGATTCTAGCACAGATGCAACAAGGACAGGAAGGCTTATGGGGCCTGCTATTGAGCATCCTTCAGCCGATTCCATTAAGAAAACGAATGGTTGTCGGGAATGTTTATCAGCAGGGGGAAATGTATTTCTCTGGCAATGCAGTGCCAGTCTATAAACTGGCACTGCTTTACTAGGTTTAAGAGGAAGAGACTGGACTAAAGAGGGTTGCAGAGTATGAAGGGCAATGGACTAAGATTCATTATAGCTACAAATTGTGATGTGCTGCCTCCTCCTAGATACTGCAGTCAAGGTGAAGACTCTACCTGCTGACTTAAGTGTAGCTTGAAACAAACAGCTTCCACTGCTTCAAATAACTCTCTGCATCTACGCTATGTGTTAGCATGTGGTGCATGCGTAATATTGTATTAAAGAGGTGACAAATGATAAATGAAATTCAGTAACTCGTGAAAACTGTTTTGTAAAATCTAAGTCTGGAGAGCCAATAGAAATGTGCTGTGGAAAATGGTAAATCTGGCCATAACAAATATAAATATAATACATGAATCATCAATATTAAAACCTTAAATATAAGGTTTTAATATTGATGCTTCCTGTTAATCACATCAGTAGCCCTTTCATAGCTCTATGACCTTCTACGTACCTCAAGCTATGCACATGTGGACATTCTTGTTTCTACTAGCAAAGGCGATGTGGGCTCACCAGATCAATATCTGCATAGCCCATAGGTAATGCAGAGTATAACAACACCCCTTCAGTATTTGAATCAACTGATATGAATCTCATATCTTGCAAACAACCAGTAAGTATATAACAGTTCCTCATATAAACTGCACTGGTTTGGAGGATTGTGTGGACACGTTCTCAGAATTTGCAAACTTCAATATTCACATGTTTAGTTTAAGTTTATAGACCAAGCTGACAATTACCCACGTATCCTCAGTGTGTCATTGCTACTCAATCACTGCACAATGACAAATATGCCTGTCAAATAGCCGGTGAGAGTCACAAACATTTTAGAAGTTGACATGAAAATCTAAAAAGTAAATGAAATCGAGTTCAAGGCTGTAATGTTCGTGCACGGCATAAAGTGATGGAAAAAATGGGGAAGTGGGAAGGGTACAGATGGCGTGCTTTGCCTTTGAGCAAATGTCTGAGCAACGACTGGTTCACTTTGACTAGTTTTGTGCGAAATAATGTGCTGTTTTGAGAGTCACTATGTTCATTACTTAACACAGAGGGCGGAAGTATATGAATATTTACTCGTGTTCATATTATGTGATGATATTAAAGTAAAAAAAGAGCAGGTTGGAGAATAAAATTCATTTATTTAAAACCAGCTTTTAACACAATACTGTTTTGTAGCTCAAATATCTACCACTGAAGTGATGTTTGCCAAAAACTTGCAGGGTTAAAAACATAATATCCACCGTCAGGTCAAATGTAATCAGGGAAAAATAGCAATTCACTAAGAAGCTTATTGTCAAAAAAGAATGAAATATATTACAAGAAGCTTTCCGTTGATTAAATCCAGGAATTTGTTGTTTGGCAGTCATCACTGTGGACATGTTCGGTGACGGCAACATCTGTTACCAGTTTTCACCACATATCATGGAACAGTAACGAGCCTGAAGTCACACAAAGGAGTCAGTGAACTATTGTACTCCAACCTGCGGAACAATTAATTACTGCCAGTGTGGTATGATGTGTAAATGAAATAAATTTCCCATCAAATTATCTTGGGAGATATCAAGCAACTGAACTGCAGAGAATAGTGCTGAGCATCAGCAGGCAAGGGGAAAGAGTTGATGCTTTGAATAATTGCAGCGATGTTGTCGGCAGTAGCAAAGAAATATACATAAAAATGGGAGGAGTAACACCTTTTTCGTTAATCTTCTTTCCTATCCTCCTTAACAACATTAACAGCATCACAGCAGCTGTGAGCAGTACTTCAATATGATGAAATGAATATGTGTGGACTCAAATAGAATTGCCAGCCAAGTCTGCACTTTGGAGCTTTATAGCTTTCTAGACATTGCTTTCATTTGAAAGGCCCACTTTACTTTGGTTCACACTTGACTACTTTCACATTTATTGCTGTTTTCAGCCACAATGGGTAGAAATCACTTAAAAGAGCACTACCAAAAACTACAGGGGAAAAAATCAGAATATTTTGTAAAGGTAATGTAGCATTTAGCAGCTAAAACCTAACATACAAGAGTATTTCCCTCCAGATTTGGTTGTAACCAAAAGGGGAGTGAATAATGCTAATATAACTCAAGGCCCAAACACTTAGGACCTATGTGTTGTTAGGCCTTAGTCACACAGGCTTAGAGACTGTTCAGTAACTGCTGGTTGCTTAAGAAACATTTGTATTCCCAAACAGGTTGGTAAGTGATTGCTGGCCTGTCAGTTGATGAAATCGGACCCAAAGAGGGTGCTGCAACAAAATCCAAAAACCTCCTTGTAATTGCTTTGGTTGCTTTGATTCTAACAAATTGCTTTAGTAAAACTGACACTTTCCAAAAGACACACCTTTTGCTTTAAAGACGAAGAGTCTCCGTCGCACTTTTTACAGTTTCACTACTTCCTTAGCAGGTAGTTGCCAAGTGTTTGCGGACAAGTCGACGTCTTTCAAGCAAACTAAAGTCAACAGTGGCAAGCTATTAGTGACCGAATCAATCACAAGGACGTTTTCAGTCACTGCGACCAATTTACTCTTGTGACAGCAAGCAACCTCCAGCAAGGACTCCCCGACCGGTTGGGGAATATACATTTTTCCCCAGACACTGATAGTAGCCAGGCAGTTGCTAAGTGGTCACTAAGCCTGGATTTAGGTAGTAATGTTGCCACTGAGCAACAAAGTTTAATGTCACACACAAGTTTGTACTGTTGATATGTAGCTCAGGAGCTTTTTAGATTTGCATTAGGATGGAAAACACAAACACTCACATAAACTTACTACCAAAGAAAAGAGACAATGTGATGATTCGAGCATTAACATACTATAATCGTGCTTGCAGCTGTAAGCACCATTCATCTACCAAGGCGCTGATGGTGTTTATTACATGGTACAAAGCATTTATATTACCAAATTAACTGCAAAATTACTTATTTTTCTATTTTCTTTCCACTGATCTTTCCAGCAATGCCATAAACACTAATTTAACACTCCTTCCTAATTATTCTGCCTTCATATAACAAGTGGGAAAAGTGTGCCGATACATTTCAGCTGTGCCTTCAATTCATTTCAGCTCATTCCTGTTTTCATCTTGGTATTTTATAGTAGCCTCATAGGGCACACTTATCTGTTATCACGTTAGTGATCAGCTCCAGTGGGCCAGCCCAGCAGATGCTAGTAGATGACAGAAAAGCTTAAACTCCACGCACTTACAATTTGGAAAACTGTTTAAAAGAAAAAGCAGAACATGACCATGTCAAGACAGTATTTTGTTCTAAAAGAATGTAATTTCACTATTTATGTTGAATTTAAATGTTTCTATGTCCACAGTTTCCCACTTGGCAGCAAAAGAAATATAGGATAGTCAGTAGAGATAGGAATTTACATGATTGTTATCTTTCAAAATAGGCCATAAATGAGGTATCCTACAAGAACAATAGCTTGTTGTTTCTCTTCCGTCAAATGCAACCAGGCAAAAAGAAAAGTGGGTGTTTTCTCCTGCAGACAGGGCCCCTTAGCAGCTCATGTCCCAGAGGGCCATTCTAAGTAGTGTTTTGAGACAAGATGCTCTAGGATTTATCCCCAGGGAGAAGGTAGCTGGCAGCCCAGTGGGCCAACCATATAGCTCTCTCACTGCAGCTGTGGAAAAAAAATGGCTTAGCTTTGCAGGAGATATAAATTGATTTTACTTACAGTATATGTAGAGTATATTTACAACAAGCTGCTAACAAAGAAAAGATAGCTTTTCATGTATAACTTGGTCATGGCACAACTGATGGGAGCTTACATGTTTGTCTGGATCTATGAAAGTAAATGATTGTTTTTTTGTGGGATATTCACAAATTCACTATACAGCTTGTTTGTTAGCACGTGTGTATATTCAGTCAACACGTTGAAGCCTAATTTGGTTATTATTATTGGTCGTGTTATAGTTAGTTTTCATCGAGAAAATGTACCCACTCATAGATTGACTGAAAACGGAAATAAGAAGCCAAAACTGTTTGCATTGTAATTTTGCTTTTTTGTTAATACTTCCTCCATCACTTCCTGTTTTATTTTGCGTTTTAAACATACTGTATTTTAATGCATCCTTTTTTTGTGCCTTTGTTGGTTTTTTCCTGCCAGTTTTTCGTTCAATCATCCAAATAGGAATCTTAGTAGCCCACTTACCGATCAGCCAGATCAATGACAGCGTTTCAGTGGTTTTTATTATGGCTGTTTATGGTTCACCCACAGTAGTTCACCTCCCATTTTCCAAATTTTCTTTGTACTTCCTGCATTCAGGCTTTCCAGCCATTCCGAATTGTCTTTATCCCGTTTTTCAATTGTAGATTCGTTGTGTATCACCACTGTTTCCTCAGCCTTATTTTCTTTCCTTGTACAGTACTTGGTAAAAGTTTGGATTTTCCTTGTTTCTGGCTTTTCTGTCATGTTATTTACTTGCCGCATTGACTGAGCATGAGCCATGACTATCTTGAAAATGATTTAGATTCAGGTCATGTACTCTGTCAAAATCTTTAAAATGCATTATTGCATTGTATTAATTCAGAAGACTGTTTAATTCCAGAAAGCATTTGGCAGATGTGTTGAACAGTTTGGCTTCTTCACTTGCCAAAAATGGAAAATTAAAGGTCACTTTTCATTAGACATCTGAAAGACAAAAGTTAAGACTGATTTGGGGATTTAAGTGTGGTCCCCATTGTTAATTTTTAAAGCTAAAAATTTTAGTCTGCAACTCAGATGTATCATTCTTTTCAACCCAAAGTTTTAGCTTTTGGGCCTCAGGGTAAACACTAATTGAAAATAGTTTATTATCACATTAAAGAACAGGAATTACTTTCATGTTAAGCTTTTGTAATCTTTGACCTTATCAGCAGCGACAGAAAAGTAAAAACTCTGTGACAAGCTGCTTTTCATCTTCGAAACCACCTTTTTCTGTTGAGATCAAGGACAATAATATGGCTAAGTAAGCTAAGCAACAACTTCCCTGCGGTGTACTGTGATACAGGAGCATAAAACTCTTGATTAAATGTTAAAGTTCATTCTAACTCATGTCCGTATGCGTGTCAATACTCTTGACACCACTGTGTAGAATTCTTGAGTTGTCCCTCATTTATTTATATTTTGCCTCCAAGGATTTAGATTTTCTTGTAGTCTTTGTTGTCAAGTGGCTCTAGTGGTCTTTACCAATGGTTCTATAGGTTTTCTGAAGGTCTTTAAAGTGTTTCTTTGGACATTTGCTATACCTGACCGACAAACTATTGACCTGACTGACAAACATCTTTGTTTTAATTAATTAACTAATTGATTTTGGTTATGTCATTTAACATTCCACACACTGATGAATCATTCAAGCATAAAAAGGTTGGTGTCAACAACTTAGCAATGAAACTATTTTAAATATTTTTTTGACTGTTTAGGCATGACATAAAAGCAATTTGTTTCAATTTCTTTTATTTAATCTATGAAAATGTCAAAAATAACAAAGTTTGAGGTACATAAAATAGTGTTTTTCTGGCAACAAGGTGATTCTAAAACTGCTATACTTGCCAAAAATACGTCTGTGCAATTTGTCCTTAAACAATTTAAGAAAACTAATTGAGTGGAGGACAAAAGCAGAAGGGGTAGGCCTAAAAACTATCTGTAGCAGATTAACAGTATCTCAAAGTTATGACCTTAAGAATTGGGGGGGGGGGGGTCGATGGACTTATGGTTTGGGGCTGCATTTCAGACAGTGGAGTTGGGGATTTTGTCAACAGCTTCATTTTTTACAAATGACCCCAAACACCCTGCCAATGCAGTAAAAACTTACCTGGATATCAAAGCACACAGTGGGAAACTATCAGTAATGGATTGGCCTCCCCAGAGCTGGGACATCAACATTATTGAAGCAGTGTTTGATCATCCTGACAGAGAACAGAACAAAAGGCAGAAACATCCAAAGAAGAGCTTTGAATGTCCTTCAAGAAGCCTGGAGAACTGTTCCTGACAACTAGTTAAAGAAATGACAAGAAAGCTGCCTCAGAGATTTCAGGCTGTGTTGATGGTCATAACAAACTTTGACTTTTAAGATCATTAGAATTGTTTTGGCCTTAAACACTATATTTCCACATATGCTTGCAAATGTTTTATTTTTCAAGCTAAATATAAAGAAATAAAGGTGGCTCAAGACTTTTGCACAGCTCTGCATATTTCTTTCTTTATTTTAACTTTTCTCATCCACTTCATTTCGGTCCTCCAGCATATGTGTTTATTTACATTCAATGACAGTTACATGATTGTCAGTCCCTGTGAGTCTTCCTGGTTGGCATACAGATTTCCTGATTGTCCAAGGGAAGTGATGAGCTGCTTATTCTCTGAGCTCGACAGCACAGCGCCCGGAGCTATTCAGTATGCAAACAAACAATTGACATGGCCGCTCGACAAGGTGCCACTGGGGATTCCCCTTCAGCTAGCGCAGCAGGAGCAGGTATAATGTCATGCCTTGCCTGGGCCTTTAAAAATACACTCAGATAGACACGTCTTGCTTCTAAAAAATGGCTTCCCTGCAGGCCTGTCAGAGGGCAACAACACAGAATTTTAAAAAAAACAGGCCCAAAACACATGAAAAAGAAATCAGGAGACCTGTTGTTCGTTTGTTTTGCATAGATATAGAGCGAAGGAGTACATAATACCAAATGATGCTTGCTTGACATACTGTTGTCTGTCTGTCATTGATAAAAGTTGGGAGCACAGATATTTAAATGTGACGCTGGGATGTTTTTCTCCTATCAGGATAACTGTCTGATCGGGATTTGCTGGTTGGAATCACATGAAAACAAATCTGCAGGCTTGGGTTGCTCACAAATTACAGCGGCACATTTCTGCTTTGCCTTTTCTGAGACGCTGCAGATCATACCCTAATCCCTCTGTGCTGTCTATGCAAATCACATGTCGCCGGGTTGATATCCATTATCCTGCTAGGCTCTGGCTGGACATGAAGCTCTCTTGTTGTTTACATCAACTCTGACTCAGAGGACTATCGGGTTTATGCAGCAACGTTGTGTGGGAGTGAAGGAGATACAGTAACAAAGCCATCTGAGTAAACTGGCCTGAATCAAATATACTGTATCTTTGTCCTTCATTGCTCATTGATGCTGACATTTCTATTACCCCATGCTCTTTGTGTTGAACTCTAGCCACAATCAAAGCCAGAGAAATTACTCGAGCAATCATCTGCTAAAGGCATAAATACCGACACTCAAGTTACCTTGTTCTGTACACGAATGATCTTTATATTTGGAAATTCTCACCATGTTTTCAATTTAGATAACCCAGTCTAGCTCAAATGCGTATGTATGTGTAAGCTGTGAAGGTTTAAAGGATGAAATGAAGGAAGTGATCGAGAAATCATGTTTGACAGGTTTTGTTCTTTGGGCAGAGGGAAATGGAAAGGACCCATGAAGGGAAATGAAATGGATAAAACAGACATGTTCATTTTCTCTGAAGAACTGAGGTTCCGAACTTTCTTCTTTCAAGTCAAACACAATTTACTTCAACTCTGATTTAATTCACTCCAGTCGCAGAAATTCAGGGTGTAAACCAACCGTCTGCCAGTGTTATTGTATTACTCCAGCGTGTTCTTACTGAATATGAAATGTTGTGAAAGGGAATTCTGAGGCAGTAATATGTATATATCTACAATTTCTTCTTGTTTTGCATCCAAATGTCCTTTAGCTTCTGCTGCCAGCGGTACATTTCCTCCCTTTTTCTACGAGAGGTCTTTCGCTCAGAGAGACAAACATGATGCCGGTGCCGCAGCAGATGTTTGATCTACAGTTACTGTAAATATGACTCGCACTTTCTGGATGCAGTAATAAATATTATCAGCGTTATTTGCTTGCTGTAATATGACCTCTTGCAAATAGATAAACACAAATAGTTTGCCTCTTCCTCATTGCCGAGCGTCAGCTCTGTAACACCACTGTCACATACAGTCACTTTGAAAATAAATACCGGCTGATATTGGTTCGTCATAAAGATGTGGTGTTTGCAGAATTACTGAGAGGGATCGCAGGACGTAAATGGGATTCAAAGGCTACAGTTTGCACGTTAATTTTTCAATGAAATTTTAATTACAGTTTCAAGGAAAAGTCTTTGGAATTACGAGGCTTTCGGAATTGATTGCTCATAAGATGTGATTTGATTGTCATCTAAGTCGCAAATCTAGACAAACTCAATTTGACTAAACTAATAATGCACAAACACTCATACGTTTCATGTCTCTACTGAAGACAGCAGCAACCTCTATCAGAAGTTTCTTGGAGTCTTGCATGGGAAGGTGTTATTTTGGACCACTCCTCCCACAAAACCCAAAAGTTTGTTCAGCAGTATATGTGGGGTATATCGATGGAACAATCCTATAACACAGCTTGAGTTAAGTTTGCTTATTTACTTGTATGCTCGGGCTTATTGTCTTCTAAGCTTCAGGTCATGGACTGCTGCCCTGACACTCCTGTTCTTTATACAATTGTGAATTGATTGCAAGGTGTCCATGCTCCCAGGTAGCAAAACATGCTCCCTCAGCCGTCACAGCTGAGTTGAGATTTTGGTGCAGTGCAGTACCCTTTTCCCTCCAAAACACAGCCCTTAACTTGTTTTTTTTTTTTTTTTTTTTTCTCCACAGGACATTATCCAGG
>VUQG01020299.1:10603-22071 GCA_015106755.1 Etia nguti
CCAGGTAGTGTTGACTAACATCCAGGTGTTTTTCTGCAAGTGTGCTGCAGTGTTTTGCTATGTTCCAATGCTTCCAATGTTACTGTCTGTCCAGTAACATCAGTTTTTATTAGTGCTTTTTTATAGTAAAAACAAAATAAAGTTACAGGTACTTCTATAGGTGTTTTGTTGAAACATTTAGGTTCATTTAAACCTCTTTTTAACCTTGTGCTCTTACTCTAATTTATGCAGGACAACCACTTCTAATGGGTGTTTCTTTCATAATTTTTCATCTCTATAATGTCTACAGGGAAAATTATTCTGATCAAGGTATGCTTCATGCCGAGCAGAGTCCATCAGTACAGATTTTGTACCGCAGTTTATAAAAAAAGAAGGTTGAGGGGCTCCCCTATAGCCTGCACTTCCAATCCAATCTCATTAATTTGTGGACCAGACTACAAGTAGATTTGTTGTTGTTAGCACAAAGATTCACATAGTGGTTTTTTTCCCCCCACACCGGCTCTGAATCATGGATGTGTTGTTAGCTTGGCCAGATTGTTTGGATGAAGATCAGACCGCATTTTGTGAATAATCAGTTCAGGAAACCTTGTAACTCCAAAAGGTTTGCAAACATTTTTTTTCTTGCACCTGTGTGCTTGAAGAAATTCTGCCTTTATTTATTTTTTTAATCAATAAAACATATTTTTTATATCCAGTCTCAGAACATATTTTAATATGCATCACTTTAAAAACTAACTAGATTTTTTTTTAAAGTAGCTCTTAAAATAGTAAGTTGAAACAACAGAGTCTTATTTTTCCCAGCCTGAGATGTGGCAGCTCCCTGCAGTGTTTTACAAGTGCTAATGCTTGTGGGTACACTGTGGCCTCACTGTTTCCCTTTACAAGGCCAAGGTATGTGATCGTGTTGTTTACCTCAATAAAGTTATATTTCTTCAATTAATAACAATCAGCAGTTTGTCAAAACAGCAACTAGAACTTTTCTTCCTTATTGTCCAAAAACTTTGGTAGCGCAGCAGAGGTTAGCAGATGGCAAAACATTCCTTGCTACCTGTATGATTGCATAATCCTCTTTTACAGTACAGTGTCAAGACTCTACCCAAGCATAAACAAAACTGTTGTTGTGTGAGAAAGGGTTTCTCAGAGCCACATGGCACCTGTTGATACTGGGCAGACACTGAGCTGCTTCACTGAGCACATTCCGATTCTCACATAGCTGCAAGAAAAAACAACCCCAAAATCAGTCAGATCACCAGAGGGGGAAAGAGGGAGTTATAGAGAGGAATGTAACAGGAACACACACAAAAAAGTAGGGACAACAACTTCAGAAGTTTTGACTTACATGTGATGTGGTCACTTTAAATTTGAAAATTTATGGGGTAAGCTAAAGCTCCAGATAGCAGAAATCTCAAAAAAGCCAAGCGGTTTTCCAGTTCCTTCTTTAATCAAAATATGTAAGTGTTAAAATGTCAGGTGGCCTCTTCTCCCCTAGACAATATCTATCCTTTATCTTAATCCTAGAACACCCAATTGGAGTATTTATAAATGGGAGTACTTTGTTTTCTTGCACATAACTGGATGAGAATACTGCTGCCGCTTTCATTTTGGGGTAAATATTAATCCACAGTAAACACCTACCTCACCATGAGGACTGCAGACGACAGCTTGAAAACAAAACTGTTTTATTGTTTCCCTAAGTGCCTATGCCAAGACATAATTTGGCACAAAGTATTTTGTGAACTTCAGGTGCTGCTTCCAGAATATTTCATTGTATTTTCAGACACCTAGTAAATAAGTGTGTTTGTTAAAATATTAAACTCTCTTCTTTTAACAGAGAAATGCTTATTTTTTGCCTCCTGCTAGTTACAGCTTCATGTTTATTGTGCGAATACAAAAATGTAGAACTTTCTTACTGTAGGTAAAATTCAGGGTTTCATTATCTGTGTGTGAGTTGCAATGGAAGTGACGTCAGAGTCCTTCACTCAGACAGTAAAAATTTAAAACATAATAATATATTTTAACAATAACGTCTTGGTAACACTTTCTAATACAGATAGTTATAAACAGTTAATTGATAGCTGATAAGACTTTTGCTATTTAAAACTCAATGCTAATAAGTTTTCATTGTCTTACTGTAAAGTTGTAACTCTGTTATAAAACCTGTTAATACAGTTATTAAATAATTTGTAATGCTGCAGTAAAGTCTATTTGGATATCAACTATAGAGCTTTAAATGTTTACAATACTTAATAATAATAATAATAGCTTTACTCAGTTTAGGCAGAAAACTAACTGGTTAGGGTTAGGAAAAAACAACCGTTTTGATTCAAGAAAAAAAAATGGAACCGCAACAATAAAATTATATTTTGCAAAAATGACGCTTGGACACCTGCTTTATTAAAACGGATCACACCTGAGTGCCCACATGTCCAGTAGGAGTCTAAATTTTGCCACTACAGTTGTGTTACAGCACTGAAACCAAAGGACACCGTGTGGATAGTTTCAGAAACCAGCAGTATTTGACAGCATGGGAATGACTGATCAGTAATAAAAAGTTTATTCCAAAATATAAAGAAGATTATGATGCAGATTTGGCAAATATTCAAGTAATAAAATATATCAAATGCTACCTATGTTAAATGTTGTCCTCAGACTTAAATGTCTCTCAACCAAGGGACAATGGTTGGAAATTAGCAATAGCTATGAACTTATGTGCAGTACATCAGTTTCATGTTTTATACTTGGACTATGTTAAACTGCACTGTCCCTTTTAAATAAAAAATTATCATTATTATTATTATTATTATCAACTATAAAACACCAAATAATGCAGTATGTAATTTATAAACCTTAGATTAACTGAAGACATTATAAATATTGTACTACCATAATCAGTTAACATGAATAATAAACAATAATAATAATTCACTTAATTCACTTACAATTTGCGAATGATGGGTACTGATTTATTTCATTATTATTATTTATCATAAAATCTTGTGGCATAGTGTAGCCTCTCGTCCTGGGGAAATGTGGTCCAGGTATTTACACATTAATGCACATATATACAAAGACAGATAGATAGAGAAAGAGATACCTGCAGCAGATTTACTCGAATATTAATAAACATTGCAAACCCCAAGGGTCTTTTTTATTGTCACATTCTGAACCTGTCAAGTATACATCACTCTTGTAATACCTACCTTATTAATCTTTAATGCGTCACATTATACAGGATTCATATGCTGCTTCTAAATCATTTACATAACAGGGGGGAAACGATGTATTTGTCACTTACAATTTGTGATTGCGATCCACTTCAAAACATATGCTTATCTCATGCTCAGAAATAGTGATTTTTATGACTTGATTGCCTTGTGCAATGTCTGAGCTGTTAGGCAATTTGTAGGGGAAAAAAAGGTTCTTTTTTTCCCCCTTTTGAAGTGAATCTCTGATTTTCTGTAAATGCAATTGATGTTTATTTCTTTAGAAATGAGTTATTGGCATATTCTCAAATCCAAGCTTTCCCAATCCCCCTTCTACAGCTCAGCTCAACAGCTCAGCGATCAATCACTGGCAGCTCTCCTCCTTCCTTTCCTGCTGTATCCCCTATGGTGTGTGAGTCAGCCTAGATTTTCAAGAATTAGAAACTCATATGATCTAGGCTGTGGACACAGAAATGTTTGCTTTGCTTTACTTTTTAAACACCTAGAAAAAAAGTAGGCAAAATAAAATAAGTTGAAGCGTTCCTAAGAAGCTGTGTTTGCAGTTTGAAATATGTGTCTTTAAAGTCGCGAGGGTAGATCTACATGCTGATAGATTAATTTACATTTTGACTGTTTATTATCTCATATGCCTGCCTAGGAAAAAAAAAATAGCAGCACATGCCTTCTCATAGCAGTAGAAGGTGATGAAAAATGGTGCAAGGGTTGAAATTATTTTCTTTGATTCTCCAGACCATTGGGGGATTTCTCTCAGCAGGCTGATGAAAAGTTAGACTAAAATCTAATAGAAAAGTCTCCAGTCTGATACCCGTATGGTCTGAAGCTGCTGAAAATCATTTGTAAGACTATGTCTCTCTCGCCCACTTCCAACTTTTATGACTTCAAAACGCTCAGCATTTTTCTTCAAGTGTGTCAAATTTGAATGAGGACATTATTCGGCTTTCTGAGCCCGTTCGTACTTTTCCAAAAGCAACGGAATCAGCTTTAATGCCTTATTAGGCTTCGCACGAATTTCCCAAAGGATAACACTCATATCAGCCAGCTGAAATAGGAGGACAGTGCAGATGAGATTTATATCTGCCCACATGGGTTCATTCACCAGCAATCGAGTCGATAATGAAACGTTGCCTTGTCATTAAGGAAGCTGGAATAAATTTAGGGTTTTTTTTTTAAAACGCTTGTTAAGATACATCAATATACTCATAAAAACTTCCATGTAATCTACTACTATGTACTTGCAAATATTTGTAGAACTATTATACCAGTTTTTTTTTTAAATAAAAACCATAAAACCAAGTAAACAGTTTGGATCAAATTCAACAATGTTTCATGATATAATTCTTACTGAAAGTTAAAGAAAATATCATTCCTTATATTCTTGCAGTGTTGAGGATAAACAAATTAGATTTTCAGGTGAGGGGCAGTGTAGGCTTGGGAGAGAAGTTTTTTTAAGGGTAATCCTGAGTGAAGATCTGCCAGTAACATCTTTGAAGGGTATGGCAAGGACGGAGAGGCAGGTGCCAGCAGTCAGGACCATCCTCAAACAAACGCCTTTACCAGAGAGGGGATTAAGCCTTGGGCTTTGAGAGTAGGAGTTGGATTGAACTGTGCAGGAATGCTGAAAATACAGCAGAAGTACCTTTTTCCCCCCTTGAATGTTACAGATGCCTTAGATTGAACGAGGTATATGATAGGGGAGGGGGGAAAAACAGCCCTGTTTTGCTGAATTTCCTGCATATATTCAAGTGCAAATGTTTCTATCAACTAGATTACTCCGTAGAATCTCCCTGACCTTTCTCACGGCATAGTAGGCACAACCTGGAGATTTCCATCAATCTCACAATGGTTCCAGTTCAACAAATAAATCAAGAGTGTCATGCATGCAAAGCTGCAAAAATCATAGCTATGAGAGTAAAGAGAAAACATTCTATAGCTTTTGCCCAGATTGTCTCTAAAGACGGTGGATATTGGATCACCTTGTTTGCAAGAAATACCTCTAAACGCAGAGACTAGATTAACACAAGCTGTGATTCTGCACCATCTTATTTTTCACTTTTTGTTCACTTCACACTGAAGGACCTTGCTACAGTCCAATGCTGTGGGGAAAACTGAATGAACAACCTTCCCTGGGAGACTAATAATATCATGGATCCTGAGTGCTTGCTCTCTGTGATGAGCCCTAACAGAAGGCTTGACAGGAGAAAATGATGTGTTGTTCTCTGCTGGGATAACGGTCCAGGTCCCCCTCAGACGATTGCTGCTGAGATATGAAGTGTACATAAACTACAGGTTTTTTAGATCCTCCAGGGTCCACGAGGGAAGAGAAACTTGTAGAGCAGGGGAAATGAGTGACACCGAGGAGTAAATGGGGCTGCTGAGAGACCCTCAAGTACCGTGCGCGCATGTGTGCGCTCTGTCAGTCTCTCAACACATACAAACAGAGACAGCACACACACTTCAAAGCATCTACAAATTCAAGACACACTTGAAATGAAGTACAGCAAATGACTTGCCGAGTTGAATCCTTAACATTTCTGCGAATATTTTATCACTGAGACAAACATCCCCTGCAAAAAGCACGGGGGTGCACTGCTCAGATGGCCGTAATGGTCCGAGGCTCTTACTTATACTTTAAAGGTATCAGTAGTAAGTTGAAGCCTTAAAGAAATCCTACGAATATACAGTAACAAATAATCACTGCAACATCAAATCATTAAAATTAATGGTGTTCTTAAGTGTCATTTGACAGCAGAAAACAACATGAGAACATAATAAATTACATTTACTTCTTGGGTTTATGGCATTTCTTACTTATTTAACAGTTTGTATGAATAAGACAGTTCATTGATTGATTGAGGAAATACTGAGCAGATTAATCAATATTGAAAATGATTATTATATTCAGCTATTTTAAATGAAATTTCATTATTAACATTAACACCAGCTGCACACCAAATGTAGCATATAGCATTCGGTTAAACAAAATAGTGTACACTTACCAGACACTTTATTGTGTACACCCATTCAACTGCTCATATAATATATAATCAGCCAATCACATGGCAGCAACTCAGTAGACATGATCAGGGTGACCTGCTAAAGTTCAAACTGAGCATCAGAATGAGGAAGAAAGGTGGTTTAACTGGCTTTGAATTGCATGGCATGGTTGTTGGTGCCGGATGGTTTGGTCCAAGTAGCAAGGTTATTAAAATTAAATAAAATTAGATGTGAAAAAGAAAAACATTTTCGGAAACTTAAATAAAAATTAAAAGCTGAAAAGAAATGACTGAAAACTGAACTGATTACTGAAAAGAAATTTGATTAACTTAAATGATTGTGTGAACTTTGAAAACTAGCCAAAATAAAAGGAAAGGTTTAGTATTTGTTACTTTAGTTAAAAAATAAAAACCCAAAAAAGACACGACTGCTTTTAAAAAGTTGTGCGATCTTTTTGAAGTACCTGTATCAGTTTTCCTAAATCTTGCCTGTAACATAAGCGGATCTGCTGGGATGGCACGTGCCACTCTAAAATCATCTCTTGTCACCCTAGTTGTTTATTAAAATAAGCTAGCATTAACACAAAATTAACATTGAATATGAAATCTGAAATTCTGATGTTTTACATAACGTTACCCCCCCCACCCTCAAATGGCACATTTGTGGTGGAACAGGAGATCCACATCACCGATCTGCAGCAACAGTGTGATGCTAGCATGAAAATATGGATCAAAATCTCTTAGGGACGTTAAATCTATGTTGCAAAGATTAAAGCCAAATCTGCAAGCAAAAGAGGGTCCAACTTCTCACTAGCAAGGTTTACCTAATAAAATTACCAGTGAAGAACCGAGGACTCTGTATTACCTTTTCACTGTGCAGTTATTATCATTCTCATTACCATTCTCCTCTACCTCTCGTATTCTACCTGTGCACACTTTAATAACTGTGCAACATGATCAGCTTTGACAGTGCACAGGTGAAGATGAGTGGCACCATCCCTACATGACTGACCTATTTTTTTTCCCTCTCTTGATAAAAAGGAGAGCTCCCTTTCCAAATACGCCCGAATTACACAGAGAAAGCCTCCCGAGAGGTCTGTTTGAATCCACTTCACCTAGATTCACAAGTAAAAATTAAAAAAAATGTGAGTTCTGGGTATGCAGATGTACAGTTTATAACTGTGTAGCGGTAATAATAACAATTTCTATATTTATATGGCACCCCAAAAAAAAACTGGTTACAAAAAGTATCACAGTTACATAAACAGATGAACCTAACGATTTTCCCTTCAGCCAGCACTTGGCAACAGTCGGGTGGAAGAAATATTTTAACAGTGAGAAACCTCAGACGGAACCAGGCTCGTTGTGGGCGACCGTCTGGCTCAACTGGATGGATGGATGTACAATAGAGATGAGAGAGAAAAGATGTAGGTGGTTGTAGTTTCAAATTTTACTGTAAATACCGCGAATCTATCATTATATAAGACAATAATGCATCACAGATCAGCGATCCTCAAACAAAACCATATGTTTATTTGCTGCTAATGATGTTTCAAAGCTCTATTTGCTGTTGACGTTCTATTAGGGCACATTTCAGGATGAGCAAGGGCAAGAAAATCTAAAGTTTGAGCTCTGAGTTATTGGCGTATACAAATCTCCCAACTTGTAAATTGGGCGACATGGGAAAACCCTTGGCAATACATTAGAAGGATGTTCAAAGCCAAAGCATCCCATCGATTTGACCTGTGTGGGCCTCACAAGCATGAGCTATTAGTATATTCTCAGATGCTGTTTTCAGATTTGTTTGTGTAAACGAGGTCCCACGACATTTCTGTGGTAAACAGTTCCAGCTATCAATCTGCTAGATAGCAGGGACACAATAACCTGTCCTTGGGCATTCACTCTAGTCTTTTTTTATCCTACATGCTACTGTAATAGCCCTCATTTTCCTTCAGTTTCTGTTTTTTTTCCCTTCCGAGTAAAATGTTCCAAACATTCACTGGGCTTGTCTTCTACAATTAAATTCTGAACAGACTTGTGGAGAGTGTTTCAAAGGGCCTTTTGTTACACACATAAGAGCTGCTTTACTAACAACAACAACCATTACGATGGAGGAGAGCTACATATTTATTTTACAATAGGCCAGTGATGAGTGGAAGGCAGGCGGTTTTTCTTCGAGGATCCATGTGAGGTTTGATGTGTGGATTTATTGGTTAAAAATATCGGCTTTTATATCCATCTCGAGGAGAAAGTAAACATTCCTGGGGGTCTCATTAATAGATTGCTTGATAACTTTCTATTTGTTGGACCATTCCCTCCGGGAACATCGCTGCTTACCAATAAATAATGAAGGCCGATTCTAAACATTTTTTTTTTTTACCTTACTTCCGTTTGATTGATAATATTGCTGAGCAATGTAGCTGTGTGTGCAAATCACTGCAATTGCATCAGGACCTTCAGTGCATCTCTAAAAGTGAATTAAAGAGCAAAATCAACCGTCTCTGGCAGCAGGCTTGACCTGTTATATTTTAATACTCCAGAGAGGAATCTAATATCCCTGTCCACAGGATATCAGTGTTCCAGACTTTCAGAAGTGGAACAGTACAACTTTAGGTATTTGTACATAGGTCTAATGTTATGCATCAGTGTGAAATATTGTACTATTGCTTCATTGCTATACATAAATTTGACAATGACAGAGTTAGAAGCACTGAAAATGACCAGTTGTTACCAGTTACAATGGGAAAATGTTGCTTCCTCATATAATACATTACACCTAGGTCTAGTTACTTTCAGCTGCTCCCTTATTTCCCAAGAGGTCACCACTGCAGATGGATCCACATGTTTGATTTGAGACACATTTTGCACTTTCTAACAAAACCCCCCCATTTCATTTGTGCTTGGGAGCAGCACAAAGAGAACACTAGCTTGTGGCCGGCCCCGACGCCGGGTTTGGCTCCCCACAGGGTCTCAAGCTGGGGTTCTTTTAAGTGTAATGCAAACGTGTTAAGCACTGCCCCGTCCCCTACCCGCCCATTGAGTCACTATATAATCTAATGTAGCATATAACTGATTAGCACTTCTTGTTTATCAGTTATGAGTTGTATGACTTTCAATATGTAAGGAGAGTTTGCATAAATATATTTCTACCTTTATGTACTCCTACCACATGTGTCATTATTGTTCTACATGCAAGCGTGTTATCGCTCCTGAGCGACACAGGCGTGATGATTTGAAAGGAACGTCACAAAAAACATATGGCAGAAATGTTTAAACAAACAATGGGTAAGAAAAAGGGTAATGCCAATAATAGAACATAACAATTAGCAACGTAATGTAATTACACATATTAGTCATGGACACTTCATTAGCTAATTCAAATATGTTTTTAATTAACTCAGTAAAGCCAGTTTTCTCCCTTTTTAAAAACGTTTTCTGTCATCTTGAATGTATTCCGATCCACGTACAGGATTTTTCTTCAATAATTTTGGAACAAACTTCATTGTACATTTTTTTTCCTTTGTATCCATCCAACACATGGCCAAAAAAAAGGCAGCCCAGATATTATTCCAAAAAAAAAAAAACTACCTTTAAGGCTATTTTGACAATCAAGAGTCAAAGCACCCTCTGTTCCTCACCTGAGTACCGGGTCCAAATTGCACCAAAGAGTACTACGGTAACTTGAGGCTTTCAGAATGAGGTTTAGATAGACTCATTTCAATTTGCTTCTACTGTGTTTGCTGTGTAGGAAAAAAAGGGACTGTGTGATCGCACTGTTGACAAAGACAGCGACATCAAGCGAGCTACATTAAGCTACATCAAGCAACCAAGACAGATGGAGTTTACACAGTAAAACAAAAGATTTTGGTCAGAGACCAAGAGACACGGTGGAAAACACAAACTGGAAATAAGACCCATGTGCCTGTTTTGATCTTTTGTTATCGTTATCTCATGAATACAGCTCAAAAACACAGCGATGTGCAAAACTACTCAAGCTGATTAGTAACTGCCGAAGTACTTATCAGAAAACTTTAGATTTGATTATAGATCTTCTTTTAAATTAGGGTTGCTGAATACAGAAGAACCCTGATAGGTATTGGCTGAAAAAGCAGAGTTATTGGACTTCATATAGGAAATGTGCTGGCTGAGTGTGCACGTCTCTCCACACTCTACTAGGTTCTGAATCTGAACGCTGGATAACAAGCAGAAACAGTACAAAGTGGATAGCCGCCATGCAAAAACAAACCTGTGTGAATAGAAGTCGAGGGATTAAATTTTAATGTCTATTTGGTTCTCATTATACTTAGATGGTGCATCGTGAAAATACAAACAGACCTGTTACAGAGACGGCTTCAGATGTTTGTCTTAGCCATTTCCAAGCCAATTTCCAAAGCAGTTGGCATTCATCAACATTCTAACAATGTGCCTTGGCACCCAAAAGCCATTTGCAATATTTCAGAGCGGGACAAAAAAACAAAAAAAAACACAAGCGTCTGCTGTTTTTAGTTTCATTCTGTTCTCAGACTGAGCATCTGGAGTTTCTTTTTGAGGAGATTCAAAAACAAATAAGACTATGAGGGCTCCAGAGTTTCAGCAGGTCTTTGAGAGAGCCGCATCTCTCTTCCTCTATAACTCTCTTC
Organism: Etia nguti; assembly: GCA_015106755.1. NCBI lineage: Eukaryota > Metazoa > Chordata > Actinopteri > Cichliformes > Cichlidae > Etia > Etia nguti. The sequence continues at coordinate 21,461 of VUQG01020299.1, forward strand.
CCACCATGCTGTGTGTGGAGATAACACTCCATACATCATACTTTATATTCTACGAGATGCATTTATTATTTCTAAAATACCGTATATACATATAGCGGTGAAATATTAATCATAATCCGTGTAATTTTTTCTCACCCACCACAAAAACTACGACAGCAGGCATCTTTCTCCTACCGCCTTCTTAACACTTTTGCTATTGAATCATTAAGATCTAGAAGGCTCGCACACTCCCTTAAACCATCCCTTATTTGCAATGCTAATGTGACCCCAAGTGAAGTCTGAGTGAAATGGATTCGCTTGAATAATACACCTGTGCTTACATCCTCCCACCTAGTTCCACCAAATTTTCACAAAAAGAGCAGTTTTGCATAAATGTGCCCCCCCGTGGGAGTGGCTGCTAACACAGAGACAGCCCTCTGAAGCCTGCTCGTCTTGATCTTTCAGTAGGGTAATCAGGAAAGCGATTGCCACGAAAACTGAGCAAACTTCAGAGCAGAGTTTTTAAAAAGTAGACATTTCTGCCTGAAAAAAGTTCAACATTGTATATATATATATATATATATATTTCTTCTTTTTTTTTTTTTTTTTTTTTTTAAAAAAAAAAAATTCCA
>VUQG01020301.1:0-12450 GCA_015106755.1 Etia nguti
CTTTCTCTATCATGTTTCAGGTTCCTATGTTCTGTCTCCCCAGTCGCTGTTAGGTTTACATGTCTAGAGTTCAGTCAGTGTGTTTCCTGTTTTACTTTGAAGGTCCGTGTCTCGTGTCAGTGTTTCTAGTTTTGCTTCCCCTGTCTCGTCCTGCCTAATCACTCCCAGCTGTGCTCTCCTCCTGTGGCTCTTTCCCCTCGTTATCCCTCAGCATATTTAAGCCCCGTGTTTCTCTTTGTCAGTGTCGCGATCTCCCTCAGATATGTCTGTGTGTTCTGCCTGCTTAGTGTATTTTGTGTCCTCAAGTTTAGTTAAGTTCTCCTAGTTTCCAGCAATAAAGCTGCCATCTCGGAATTTTAAGTTTTGCCTCTGTGTTTTGAGTTTGCGTTTGGGTCCTTTTCCTGCCTACCTGCACACAGACCATGACAGAAACAGAGTTGGGGTTGGGCGGCGTTAGTGAATGTTGCATTGTTTGCTGTCTGTGGTTTAATTTAAAACTACAATTCTAATACATCTGTTAGCTGTCAGAGAACTGACAGAGAACAATTTCCAAATAAATGAGACTGATGACTACAGTGGATACAGACCTCATGGAGAAATTAGCAATTTCCTGTATCCTGAATTGTACAGAGAGATCTGCGCAGGGAGTTGTCAGAACATCCTGCTATAGAGAAAATGAAAGTCTGCAATAAACTGCATGTACACTAATGCAGTATACTAGTATTATACTGAAGTTAAGCAAATCATTTGGACTTGTGCTGAAGACGGTTAATTCAATTCAATTTTACGCACAGAACCAAATCACAATAGTCATCACAGAGAAAACCCCAACAATCACATGACCCCCTATGAGCAAGCACTTGGTGACAGTGGGAAGGAAAAACTCTGTTTAAACAGGAAGAAACCTCAGGGAGTGGTGGACATTTGCTGTGAGCATTCGGAGGAAGACAGGACAAAGGATAATCTGTAACTAATAATTAAATGCAGACTGATGTCTGATAAACACACAGAGTAAAAAGAGGTGATTGAAGTACATTATGGGAGCCCTTGCTAAACAGCAGAGTTGAAACTTAACAAAGCAAAATTGTGAGTAATATGTGACTCTGCTCATGTGTTGGTAAATTAGTGCTGTGGAAATATATGTCACGGTCACTTTATTTTTTCATTTTTCTTTAACAAAACTGAAAATCCCTGCCCTTGTGGAGGTGTTTTGGCAGCCTATTATTGTTCATCCCAGGAACATTTTGTTCTGTTTTTACTCAAGCATTGCTGTGTTCCCACAACTGACTGCTCACTAAGCTCTCCTTTAGCAACCGTTTCAGACAGTGGTCAGGAAATCATCTCCGTTCTTGCCAGAAGCTATTACATTGTTTTGCCTGAAATGACAACTGTTGCTAGTGGGTTATATTTGCTGTGTTAAGCTTGTAAATTAATCTAATGTTAGCTTCATGGGTTTGTTGACCCTCTCTATTTTTCATCTGCCGTTTTAAAAGGAGAACCCTGTTGAGTGGTGTTATGCACTTGATGTCTGCGGGGAAGTAGATGTGTTGCTTGTGAGCCAGACTTTTCCTTTGAAAATAACATGTAAACCCACAAAATGAAGCAGCCCTTTGCTTGTAAGAAGTGTTGATTACTACTGTATGTAGTATACAAGTTAGTTGGTTGGAAAATGGGGGTTAAAAAGTTCTTTGCTCTTTCCTCTTCTTGCTTTTTCCACTGATATGTGGAGTATCGCTTTCACCATAACCCCACGCAGACTGATTCAACGTGTGGAACAATCTGAGGCTTGACAGGCCTGCTGTGTTGTCACAGGTGCAGTTCCGCCTTGTCTCTGTGCCTCGACAAGAGCTGAAGTCGCTCTGTTTATTGTGCTAATTAGAACATCAACATAAGGAAATACTAAGCTGCTCCTCCGGCAGCATATTAAAAACTCTACTGTTAATATATTGAATGAGCCAATACACACTGATGACTCTTGACTGATGGCTTAGTAATTGTGGTTCAGAATCTTACGCGGGCATGTGTCGTGTTTGGTATTTGACAATCCTTCCATTAGCTGAGCTATAATAAATATCACTCTCTTAATGATCTTTTTATTCTTCTCTCTGTCTCGGTTGTCACTGCCAGGGGATGGAGGATAAACAGTATGTGGAGCAGAAAGCAGTGACATAGGTTGTGGCTGGGTTTATTAAACGTGATGGTGTAGAACTTCTCCTCTGTGGCACAGAGGATCTTATTTGGGTTTTAATTGGCTCACCGACAGGTATTTCCCTTAAGTAGCTGTTTGTGTGCTTTGTTCAGCTTGTGAGTGTGTGTGTGTGTTTTTGTGGGCCCCTGCAGGCTTTAATGATGTTTGCTGAATGAAAAGTATCTTGCGAAGCTCTTCCCAATCAAATGCTCATCAGAACATCTTCTTTACTGTAACACCGCTCTGTGAACTCATAAGCCCCTCCCTTGGTCGGAGTTTTTCCTGTCTGCTGGCATTACATAACGCGAGGGTGGAGACCTCCCTCTTGGTGTGGCCCGCTCCCTCAATGAAACCGGTTATATATTTGTTTGGTACTGATCTGAAATGTCGTACAAATGTTAATTAAATGTTAATCAAACATCTTAAGCAAAGTAATGTCATCAGGATTTAAAAGTGATATATTTAGCTCATCGGTGGCCTATTCTGAGGGCATTGCTCCCCGGGCCCCCGCCCCTTCCTCACAAATGTGAAGCTAAGGCAAGTAAGGCTGCGTGCTGCAGAGACAATATTTCGCCCGCCTAATTAAAATGAATGTCAGTTCTCCCCCCAGTGAGAAGTGCATCAATCTCCCCCTGCGATTGGCCCAGAGTGAGTCTTAGCCTGTCAGTGCCTGCCAGCAGTGCCATCCTTCTCCAGACGGATGCCGCGCCCTGGCAGCCAGAGAGGCATTGGTGATGATGTTTGCTCATCTAATGGTTTTTTTGTGAATGGCCTCCTCAGACTGGGGCCGTGTTATTTTTAAAAATTTTTTGGGAGGGATTTTTTTTTAAACGTAGATGAGATTCAGTCCAGACTTGATTTTCATTTAAAATAGCAGTTGCATAAAGAGGTCAGTGGTATTTCAGAGACATTTGAAGCCCAAGCAGCTGTAGAAAAGTCTAATTTAGCTTTTCCTCTCCACTGTTCCATACAGCACATCACAACTAGGGCAGATTAGACAAATCTGAGTCTGCAGTATATCAGCGTATCAGTGCACTGGAGATGAAAAATATTACACAATTAATTCTGAGATATCATGTCGACAGGTTTGTTTTGGAAAAGGTATTTGCCTGGCGTAAACTGTCACGCGCACGCGGTGTCATTAACTTTCAGCGAGTGATTATATAAGCTTATCGCATTACGATTATCTCCTGGTGATTTGAATTTTCATGCAAAGAGGTACGAATGATCTGATACTATGATGAGGGATTGATATTTATCTGAAGCACTTCATATTGTTGCTGTCAGTTAAATGTGTCTGTATTATTTTAAATGAGAAAACTACTGATTATGTTTCCACTCACCAGAATTTAATAAGGCATGTGTGATGAGTTGAGTTTGTCTCGTGAGAAAAACAAAACTCAAATGGCCCATCACTTAATGAGGCTGGTCCAAAGCGGTGGACCAGCCAAGTGATGTTAACGTCTGTAAAACTACTAGAGCGAGGATAAAAACCTCCATCCTGAGCATTTGGTCTGTGCCTAAACTATAATTTTTCTAAAAGCCGGCAAAATATCTGCTAATGGGTTTAAACGTTTCACTGTGCTTCTTTTCAAAAAAACATTCCAGAATAAAATCGAGCAAGTCAAACGCTTAACCGTCAGAGCTATGTCCATTTCCTGTCTATCAGTGTGTACTGTCAAACATCAAAGCTCGAATAAAAGACGTGCACATCCACGGCAAATTGGCCTAAGCCTGAGTGACTTTCATGAACACCTCCTTGAAGTTGTTCCTGTCAACAGCGAGACCTGAAAAGGAACACAATTCCTTCCCAAGCTTGATTTGGCCTTGGTGAGCTGAATAGAGCACAGAAGCCTGCTGGGTTCATTTGGACTACTTGTGCAGATGGATGAAAATGTGAGTGGTTTAGTGCTCTTAAGTTAATGATCTCTGTGCATGTTCTCTCACTTCCTTCAGGGCTTCTCATTGTAGAGAATAAGTAGCGGGAGCTGTGGGCCGGTGCCTGTCGCAGGGTCTTGGCTGAAATAATGACTCGAACAGTCCAACAGACTGCGGTAATGGTAATAACTGTCAGACTTTGTCTCCCATCAATCCTCACATCCCCCTAATTTAGGATTAATTCCTGCCATTCTCTAGAAAGCCCCGAGTCGATGAGTGTCTTGCCATTTTTCTTTGAGCTTTTCCAAAAATATGTTTCTGCATACTGTTTTATCTCGGCTTATCGCAAACTTGGCTCCTTCATATTAGGGCACATTAAGAAAACTTAAACAGCCATAGCAGGAGCTTCTCTGACTTGGTGGTTGTTTCTTAAATTAGCAGTGGCTTTCCCCAGCCCCTTTTTATATGTTCTTACTTTTTAATGAGTTAATAAGTAGTAGTAAATTGCACTGGTTAGGTCTGTTCTTCCAGTTCTTCTTGTCTGCTGGGATATGCGTTTTCAGCTCTCTTTGATGTGCAAAACTCGCCTTCTGTCACCTTTATAATAATTTCCTTCTTCCTGTCTTCTCCTCGGTGTCCCCCAAAAGTTTGATGATTACTTTTCTTGCTCCGGGTTACAGACGTGAGATCTTTGTTTCCACTCTGTATTATGTTTGAGAACAGACACACTTATTTGTCTAGAAATGCTGCAGCGTTACGTTTTACACTTCTAAACAAGGTTGATGGATTCTTCCCTTAGAAAACACTTTACCAGTTGGAGCAATTATGTGCGCGGTGACATCGCTGTTATTGTTTTTGTGTTTTTTTGTTTTTTTTCTCAGTGCAACTTTATGAAAAAGTTTGCCGCTTCTCTGCTTTTGCCTCAGGCTTTTGTTTCTATTTTTTCCCCCTCCCTGGTGCACTATTGAAACAAGTGCAGGGTTGCTCTCTGAGTGAAAGTTAATGGCTCTTATTTTAAATGTAGCCTTTAACGCTCAAATCAACGGTGTAATCACACTTTGGGGAAATTGGCTATTGATCATTCTGCCTTGTCCGACATAGTGACCGGCACTACAGCAAACACGTGGAAAAACAACTTTCAATTCAAATGACAAATTCTTTTGATTAATTCAAATGTTTCCTCCCCAAAACAGCGCGAGTGCAAAGAGTCATACTTTATTGCCAGTGAAATATAATGCAATTGATTTGATGTCTCTCTGCTGTCACCAGCAGGCTTTGCGATTGATTAAGTCTCACTGACACACTGTGGTGCCCAGAATAAGTAGATTCGTCTGACCCTCTCGCCAACTTTCGTCTCACCAGAGGCCCTTAACACAAATGCGTCAGCTGACTGCCTCCTACGGTGCTGTGCTCTTACCACGACGCCGTTAAAGCCCTTACACCTGCATGTCGATGTAACATTGATCTCGGCTGTCGTGTAATCACGGAAATGAATATTGTAGCGCTTAAGCTCCTGCCTTTTGAATTCTGATGACTGTCTCTGTAGAAGGATTACATGCATAATGTGAATTTTTCTGCCTGGCTTTGAATGAAACTATTATCCTGTTTGTTTACTCAAACCTCAAGAGTCCCTTTGAGATCCCCTCAGTCCTATTGTTTGCCACCCCACGCTTTTGGTGCTTAATTTTTTATATTTTTTTTGCAGTTCATATGTAGATCGCGCTGTCCTGAAGCATTTTAAAACCGCTGTACTGAAACCATGACAGTGATTCACGCTTTGCGTCTCAAAGAGAATTATTTCTTGGTGTGATATCTTTCGTTGCCATTGTTGTAATCGCAGAATTCTGTTTTTGTAAAACTGCCAAAAGGAGAAAAGGGAAAAAAAAAACCCCAAACGCCTCCACTTTGACCTTTAATAGCTTATTACCTCTCATAGAGCTACACTTCATATTTGTAACTTTGATGGGTGTTTAGCTCACTTCTCGTCCCTTTTAGATTTCCTTTCAGCTGCTCGGTGCAATTTTGAACATGGGCTCAGTTTCCTGTGATTGGAAGACTGAAAGTGTGATAAGCATTGAGTTTTGGACAGATAAAAGCTTCTTCTTCTTTTTCTTTTTCCCAAGGCTGCAGGCATCCCTATAGAAAAGGCCCCTTTATTGGTCTTTTGTCTCTCTCATTCTCTCAGAGCTCGGCCAGCGTTTTTGCTCCCAAATCACTCCTGCGATATATTCACTGAATAATACAAGAAGTGAGCGTTGGGTCATGTGCGAGACACTCATTTTGTTCTTTCCCTCATGTTCTGCGCCGAGCACAGAGACGTTACAGGCTCAAAGTGCGAAAAAAAAGAGACACATTAGATAAATTGCCTCAAAATTTTTACTGGCTACTCCCTGTGCCATAAAATGATCTTTCTCTAGTCTAGTCATTTTAACAAAATCATCACTTTGAAAATAGACTTGTTTGATTTAACATTTCATATAAAGCATCCTATTAATTCAACCCCCATGAAATAGAAAAACAGGCAATGCCTGAAGGGGGAATACACTGCTATCTGTTTTATGTCTGCCATATAGTTATGAAGTTAAAAAAAATTGTTGTTAATGTCTGTGCTACTAGAAGGTAAAATTATAGTCTGAAACCAGCTTCCTCTCAAGAAGAATGGAGTATTGGCCACTTGAGATATGTGAGGCTTTAAAGAGTTTCTTAGATGGGAATAACAGACCTTTAATGGCAAGACTGGGTACTCTCCTGCTTAATTCCCTCTAAAGTGTCACACAAGCGACAACCGTAGTGTTTACATGAGTGCGAAATTGGCAGGTATCTCGGCCTAAACACAAAAGCCAAACACAAAGTCTGAAGGTTGGTTTGTGAATATAAAAGATAAGGAAACGGCACTCGAAGAACTTAATAAACGCTGCAAGTTTAGGTGTTCGTTGATTGTATATTATAAAAAGCGAATATTCAAATTTGCTGTCAAGCAGGGAGCTGACATGAATTTAACCTTTACACCTTTACCACACGTAGTCCCCGCTGCAGTGCACTTTCACTTGTAGTATTCAAAATGTCAGCTCCATTAAGCTATCTGAACACTTCACTTTGGGCTTTGTTAACTGGGCAGTGAAAATACTTTGCATAATTCATAGTAAACTGACATTTTGAAGCAGCCCTCAACAGAAAAACAAAGAGTGCACTGGTTCTTTTTCACAGAAATAGAACAAAATGATCTAAGTTTAAGCTTACATGACAAGGACCTCTTTTGCAAAGGTCAGTGCACCGCAGTGCTATAAGAGAAATCTCTCAAGGAGGGACACCGTGGTAGATGGCTTGGTCAATAAAAGATACAACGATAACCATAACCACACGGATCACAATTTTTTTAAAGAAAGCAGGGCACATACATGCACCAGGCTTCCTTCTCATTCATCTTAAATGGTGTTTCCTCATGCCATATTGGATTGTAGGTCTATTAATTGTGGTGGAAACTGGCAGCTAATTAAATAGCAAGCAGTCATTGCTGTGACAGTCACCCCTAAAACCTCAGATTTAACACACCACACCTGTTAGTCCAGCCTAACAAACACTGTGACTTCTTTTATATTGCTTGCTTGCTGTCTCCAACTTTATAAAAACTCTAGACTGACTCGTCTATTTGAGGATTTTGCACAAGCTTTCATGTTTGAGGCTTAAGGCTCTGGCCGTGTATGTATCAGAATTGGCATATTTTAATAGGGTCGCTTCAATAATCAGTTTTTTTGGGTTTTTTTTTTAATGGCACACGTTCCTGGCCACAGCATCTCTGGCTCCAGTGTCTCTCACTCAGCAGGTCTGCAGACCAGGCTGGATGTGAAGCTTTCTCTTTCATTTAAATAAAAATTTGATATCGCACCGAAAATTCTTCGGTCGTTCTTGTTCTGAATCTTGAGTTGATATTATGAAAATAGAATTTTATGAATGTGGGCATGCGTTTGTTGGGGAACTCTGTTGTTATCTTTTCAGTGAAAAATGTCTGATAAAAATGATGTTTTTGTTCAGTGAAACCAAGAAGGATGTCACAACACATATATGCTCATCTTCTCCCACTATACATTTCGTCTAAAATGTCTTAACTGATTTAGAGATGTGCCTGTCGATTACACGACATCCCTATTTTTCAAAGCACTGGGATTAATTCCTGTGTTTAGGTGTTCTACCCTAGGCGTGCTTGAAATTGATGAACTTCCAACCAGTATTTATCTGTATCACATAGCCAAATCCTATTTAGAGAGAAAGCGTCCACTTACTGTTAATACTGGCTGCAGTCCCACTAGAGAGTCCTGTATGATTTTGAGTGGGTTGAGTGACTGAAATAAGTATTTACTTACAGACAATCTGAGTTTTTGACAATATTACTGATTACACAGTGTCCTGATTGGTAAGTTCAAGATTTACAAGTGATTGCAACAACCAGTCTTGAGGCTAAAAGATAACTACAGCAATTGTTAGGAGTTGAATCTCAACAGAAACTGTATCCGAAATCATATACTCCAGCTGGCTGTGGTGATCAGTGCTGACTGTTATCAGGTGACTTCTGCTGCTGCTGTTAGTTTAGTGTGTTAAACAGCAAAATGCCATAACATGGATTGTGGTGAATAATGTTATTTATGCTTAAAGAAAAGGGTTTTACTACAAATAGAAAGCCTGGAGAGCCTATCAAGAACATAACCAGAATGGGCCTGCTTTTATTTGGGCCTTTTATTAGACAGTGGAGAGCGAACAGGAAAGCAGGGAGAAAGGTGGGCAGCAGAAACCCAGCAGAAGGGCTCAGGTTGGACTCGAACCCAGGTCGCTGCATTTCAGCCTTGCAGCACATGGTCACCTGCTCACCCCGTCGGCGCAACTGGTGCCCATCCTGCTTTTACCCTGGGAAAGTCCCATAAGGCCTACAAGGCCATACGATAACATGATGGGTAATTGGGAACTCTGCTGAAAGATGGTACTGGATTGTGAATGCACTTCTTGAACTCTGGTGGCAAAGAGGAAACAGAAACACAATTACACAAATGCTGCTCCCATCTGGAATAGCCTCTGTGGTACTTAGTAAGATATGTTCTGTCTAGTGAATTTTTGACTGGATCTATCATGGTGAAGACTCTTTTAACCTTTTGGCTGGTGTCCTTTAATATACTGAAATAAAAAGCTTTTGACTTTGTGGACAAGCAATGCTGCTTTGGTCTTCCAGACGATGGGATGTAACTTTTTATACAGAATGAAGAAAGAACTGTAACGATCACACTCTGAATATCATTACTTTTTTGCTGACCCTTGTAAGAGTGGTTTTAGATTAGTTTGTAGATTATATGGCCCAAATTTTCTAAATTCTCCTCAACACATTGCATGGATAATTGTGTTCTATTATACCTCTAACAAGTACTGTATGAAATTTAGAATAAGGACACTACTTTTATGACTGATTTTCTATAGTGCCAGATTATGGTGTTACATTAAAGAACTATTCTCAGTGGAATTTGATGCATTCAGCAAACTATTACATGGCCGGCTTTGTCTTGGAGCAGTGTGGGGCTAGCAGGCTTGTTGTGTATTCTGTACTGTCCTACCTATGATTGATTACAATCGTCTGAGGCTGACCAGCTTATTAATCGATTCAGCAAAACCACTGAGTCTCTCTGTGGATGATTTAAAGCAGAATGTTTTTTTACTTTTCCTGGGACGGCTGAAGTGGAGCCTCAGCGGCACTGATTGTAAATCATGTTCAAACACAGCAAAGCTGCTTTCAAACCGTGTGTACGATGTGGGATTAAGAGAATGCTCAGTGCTAATGACAAGCACCACCATGCCACACAGTTTTAAGGCCTCTTGCAGTTCATTTTTGCGATTAGAGATAAGGATATACAAGTTGGCAAATTTAATTATGTTTTTGTTCTTTCGTTGTACTTAGAGACTGTTAATGTTCTGTTTTATAAATTAAATAACGTTATCAATTGATCACAGTTAAACACTGTAAAAGATTGTAATTATTCAGTTGGATGAAAGAGAAAAAACTACACTCAGTTTAGTTTTTACAACAGTTAATCAACGGTTTCTGTGTGCGAAATCATCATATCAATGTCTGAATTCCCTATTCTTGTGTCGTTTGCCATCACACAGCTATCTGCTACCTCTACATCCCGCGCTGCTTTCTTGCATTGCCTTCGTTGGGGGATTTGGTGTCCCTTCCAGGAGCCAGCTGAGTGGAAGGGGGAAGAGATACAGCTTGTATTGCGAGGAGGTGCAAAGCCAAACCCTCACAGAGCCATGGTCTACAGCACAGAGGTGTCTGCCAAAGCTCAGAGCCCTGCACCAATCTCAGTTCCAGGCACAGCTCAGGTAATACAATAGCACAGAAGAATGCTTTTGTTGAAAGACTAAAATGTGAAGAATCCACTGAAAGGTGTTTAGATGAGGTTTTTCAGCAGCCTTCAGTACTCACAACAGTGCTTCCCTGAATTCAAAAGCTTTCACATCGTCTATATTCGCACTTGGGTTTTATGCTAGGCCCCCATACAGTACCTGTTCAAGGTCAGGTTCTATCATCCTTGAAGGCTGTGCTCTGAAAATCTGCATGATATTTTATAGCATGGATGTAGGCAGCTGTCTGCAAGTGACATTGTTTTGGTGACGGTATCAAAAATTTCAAAGGGTGCCCAAGTCGTCATAATATGACTTAACTTTTCACACCTTGCAGAGGATTGCAACACTGCTTGGGTTTTTGGAAATAACTGCATGTCACTATCACGTCTTCTTTCTTCTGTCAACTTTTTCATTCGTTTCCCTGCAGAATCTGAACTCTTCATTCTGTTTTTTTTTGTTTTATTTTTCAAATGTCTGAAATATCTTCCTCTCAAGGATGTCTCAGAAGCGAAGGATATGATCAAATTTTTGCTGTCATCCAGCCTGGAAAGGAAGGCATCCAGCCCAAAGCCATCCCTGAGGACAAAACAGGAAGACGTGCCTCGCCAGAGAAGATCACCTTCATCACCTTCACAGGGTAAATATCATTATGTAATTCAAAATGGCTTTTTAAGCACATATTAATTGGAAAGCTCATACAAAGAGTTTTCCTCCACAAAAGACATAAAAGGCTATTCACTGCTTACAGCTATACATATTTTTTATTTTTTTTAAACTGGAAAGTGTGTAGTCTGATTTCTGTGCATGCGTGTGCTTTTAGGTTGGGTGCACTTCAATAGTGCAACCGCACCTGTTTGCAATTAGCCAAACTTTGAAGCAACAGGCATCGAACTAGCCTGTCTTGTGCATATGTTATCTCAATAGGGCCACCTGCTCTCTACGTGATCAATACACTTTATGATTGGAGTCTGGGGGGAATAAAGGGATACACCTTAAGGGACAGGTGAAGACGTTGGCTGTCCATTAGGTCCTCTTTGATATTAAAACTGCATTACTTTTCAAAATCATCTTACATCTGCTCTCAGAGTGGAAATTCCATGTCCCTTAATTTTTGTTTTGTTTGTTTGTTTTTTTCTCTTCACCATATGGGTTTTTCTGAATTGCTCTTAGTGTAGCCACTCACCCAGGACCAATTTGCATTGGGGCGCCCTACAAGGAGTACATTGCCCCAGACTATGTAGCTCATAAGATCATGTGGACAAACAAAGCCCTTCACAAAAATAAGGTGGCAATTCACGGACTGGGAAATTAAAGTTAATTAATATAGTGCCTCAAAATAACTGCTCAAATAAGTGCCCAGAGGCATTTCAGGATGATTGCTTCCACAAGAACTTTGAATATAACCATAGTATCGTTGGTGGTTTGTAAAATTGTTAAGCTGCTGAATGTGGTGAAACTGTTGAATGTTTAAACTGGAATTATTCTTTAATATTTTGCAGTAGGACGCATTTCACAGTTCAAGAACAAGCTCCACATCTTTCAAGTGAAAACATATGACTGATGATTGATTTTAATGAAAGCCTGTGTTTAGACAGTGCACAGTGTCTTTGTGCTTTTTCAGCAACCCATTTTCAAATTTCTCCAGACATTCATAAAGTGGATGTGATGGATATCGGGGTAAAGAATATCAAAGCGGTGCTAAAAACCATATTCATGATTCATAATAAGCAATAAGTAACGGTAAGATACTCTTACTGTGGGACTCTCTTTGTTGAGGTTCTTGTGGTCAAGCTTTGAAAAACATTTTTCCAGCAATAACATATCAGCCATGCATATTGGCTCTTCTTTGCTTTCTGTAAGCATTATGATGAAAAGTGTAAAATTAAGGCTGAACCGTGCCCCTTATTTGTCACATTGGTGGGGGGTTATCAGTGGATGCTGTTGGATTTCTCCAGCAAAATCTTTTTTTTTTTTTTTTTTTTTTTTTTTTCCCAAAA
>VUQG01020301.1:12470-35150 GCA_015106755.1 Etia nguti
GTGTTGGATTTAAAAAAAAAAATTTTTTTTTTTTTCCCACCGAATTTTTTTTTTTTTTTTTTTTTTTAATTTTTCCCAATTAAGCACGGCTGTTCCACGATACTCTAAAAATAACTGCTGAACCCTGAGCTTTGGAGGCCTCCCACTGAAACAAAGTTCTGATTAAATATTCCACATCCTGCACGCAGCCAAAGATAAATGATGTGCCACCGCCTGCATCTCTTATCGAAACGCAAACTGCTGATTTGCTCTGTGTCTGCCAGTGAATTGATTAAAAAAGTGCAGTAAACACTACATACAGCCACTCAATCCCAGTGACAGCAGAAAAAACTTGAGTGGACCCAGGCTGTATGCTCGATGATTTACCTTCCTAATGATGCTGTTAACTTTTGAGACAAGAATGCGGTTGATCAGGGGTCTACTTCATCGGTGTGTAGAGAAAGCTTCTGGCAGCGTGCATTGTCAGTAATGACATTTTAATCAGTGTTCACGCGTCTTCAGAGGGTTGCCCAAGAAGCTTGAATGATTTGGGCTGGTGTTCAGAAGAGAATGAAACCATGAATCACTGCCATTCTTTGATTTAGGCAACTTGATCATCCTCGACTTTGTTTTTCTCCAAGACTGCATTTGCATGGATTTAAACACATGCCAGAAAGGATGCTTTAAACTGCAGAGAGCTTATTTAAATGCATGCTCCATCTGAAATATGCTGTTATGATCATTGATGCATTTATGTCAGAAAGAACCCGATCTCAGAATGATTCTTTAACTCATACGGTATATGATGACTTTGCATTACAATGTTGGAAATTCTGTACGCTTTTATTAATCTATAATTTAGTTGCTGAATCCGTTGTTGTTTATGTGACCATCATGCATCGCTCCCTGTTGATACTGATGAGCTGAGAAGAAGATCAGGGAGCGTATCTCGCTGGTCAGACGCAGATGTTCTTAAATTAATTTTAATGAACCGTCGTCCTTACGTCTCTGTATAACTTTACTGCTCGTAAAGGTGTCTGAATCCACCAGCCGCACATGTGGTAGTTCACTCATCTGTCAAGAAGGCCTCTGAGGGATCACAAATAAATGGCTAATTGCACATTAGTTCAGCTAATGAGGTGATACACACTCTCCGTGGGCTCGAGAAGTAAAAACAGTGAGAAAGCCCTAAAAACAAAATGGCTGCCGGGGGGTGGGGGGTGCATGCCAGAGCACATTTGTGAAAGAGAGCCAACCAGTGCAGCACCATGTCCACTCTGTGTGCACGTAGTCCGAACAGATGGGAGCTACACTAAGACACCCCAGGCAAACCGAAGCAATTTCCAAAAGGCCAGTCAAGCCCAGCACGGAGAGCGAGACAGAGTGAGAGAGAGGGAGGACAAAGGGATGCTAGAGAGCCTTTCATTTCAGTATTACCATGGCTACGAACCGAAATCTCAGGAAGCATTGTCAGACTTTAAAGTCAGTGTGAAATTTAAATCCAACTCACCTCCTTATCTGTGTGAAATTGGATAGATTTGTTAGGTCTGTAAATAGTTTGGTATTCCAGTGCTCTGCGTGGTTATATACTCCACTGTGCACTGCACTGAGTAAACATTATCACAGTGTATTTTTTTATACCTCAAGATGTCAGCTCACCGCAAATCCAATCAACAGGAAAGCAATTACAAAGGTGGCATTTTGCAGTCAACTTCTATTCCCTCTCACAAGCTAACATTCCACTGAATGTCTAACCAAACTATAAAATGAACTGTGCTACCAGGTGCAGAAAGCATGTGGAAGATATTACAATGTTGTTAATTAAGCTTGTTAAACAATGAACTGGAGCTGTTAGCACATTTCCAGATGAATACATACAAATGAAGACTTCAGCATGAATACGTCGGAGAAGTTGAAGGCTTTTACAGATGTGTACGTTTCTAGGTCGACTGCCTTGATCTTATTTGTTGTGCTTCTGTTTTTTTTAGGTCAGAAACGCATTCCACCAGCCTCTCCTCCAGAATCTCCTCAAGGCCCCGGGGTAAGACACCTTCTCACCTACTGAATTTTACAGGTGACCTATAACACCGGCCAGTGAAGAAAGCTTCTCTCTAAAGTTCCAAGTTAATACTTAAAACAAATAAACCCTTTTTAAAGCTGTCTTTTATACTAATACTTATTTCAAAAGGAACCTGTGTCAGTAGGTCCACACCGACTCGTGGCTCAGGTCCTTTTACACAAACAATTAGTAAAGGTCAGTCCATTACCTGGTACAGCCATCTGTCATTTATTTACCTGCACTAATGTGTCCTTCTTTTTTCTTTTCTTTTTTACCTCTCTGAACGTTGCTGTTTCTCAACTCTTTACTGAGAAAAATATCTGCCCCTTTAGCTGTTAACTGTACAAACTCCTCCAAAGGGAACATTTGAATTCTTTGGAAGCAGTCCTCTTGAAATTATTTATTTAGAAAAGCTTTTGCTGGGTCATGTGGGTTCTATGATAAAGCTGCAATTTTTCATGTTGTAGTGTATTATGGTGGACTGTTGAATGCTTGGAAATATTACAGCAGCAGAGGGGAGGGCACACAGGCTGTGTGGTTTACACAAACAATGGGTTTTTCTTCCTGTGACCCTGGCAATAAAACTTTTGTGTTTTATTCTGCTGTTACCTGAGTGAAGCAGGAAAAAAGCAAACGCAGTGTCTGTACTTTTTGAAAGGAAGCATTATGAATGCATTTTGGTTAAAAGCTGACCCGGATAGATTCCCGCCTGGATCAGGAAGCCCCTCTAGCTGCTCCTTGTACATGGACACAGCTCCCCTTACATGCTGTTTAGACAAGGATCATTAATCTTGAGAGACCCACACTTAGGCTTTGTCTGGTTTGTCGACAGAGATTGCAGGTCAGGTCTATAAATTTAAAAAGAAAAAAAAAAAGTCAAGAAAAATTCATTATCTGACCCAGATCTCTCAACAACAGTGGAACTAGGAGGCATAATTGAAGAAAGGCATGGGGCCTCTCGCAGACACCCCCCTCCCACTTCCCACACTGTCATAGAGTGACACTTTGTTTGTAGTCACACTCACAGCAAAATGAAGCACCTTTCATTAATGTGTAAGGTATGAATACAGTGGCAGCGTTGCCTTCTTTTCTCTAAGAAGAACATCACAACATGGCTTAGGTGTGCAAAGTGATGTCTGGACAAACCAAAAAACTTCTAGAGAAATGTCCCTTGGACACACAAGACCAAAGTGGAGATGTTTGGCTGTAGTGCACAGTGCCACATTTGGTGAAAACCAAAAATGTCATGCTAACTGTCAAGCTTGGTGGCACAGGGTTGATGATTTGGGCAGTCCAGAGAGCTGTGCATAAAGAAATGCCTCAATGAACAGAAGTTCATAATAATCTGAGAGAGTCATACATAGAACGATTACTTGAAAATAAAACATAAAGTAACAGCGCACTTAACTCAAAAATTTGAAGTTGTAGAGAGTGCCCAGTGTTACTGTCAGAATGGTACCAATCACTAGTGAATCTGGTTTGTTAAAGGGTAAAATGTAAGCCATCCTCAGCATGAAAACAGCAATAAAGAGAACAAAAGCAAAGATGAGGTGAGGTCCAAACATCAATGAACAAAGAGGATAAATAGTCATAAAAAATTATAGCATTATACATTATGTCCTCAAAAACAATGAAAATGTTAATATGCTGGAGAAAAATTAATAATAAATGTAACTATAAGCAGTGATCAGTACAATGTTATTGATTATACTGTGTTATTATGACAAATGTAGTTTAGCTTAGCGCTCAAATGAATACGTTTTACCCTTTAAGAAGTATTAAGAAGTATACTCAATAGTGAGTGCCGGCATTCTGTTTGTAGCATCATCCCTCAGCCTAAGTGAGAAGTGTCAGTGGAGACTGGGAACTGTGATGGATGGTGCTCTCTCTCAGGATGAGGCCAGTGACACAGAGCGGAGGAGGAGGAGGAGGAGAGACATCAGCTCTGTTTCAGTGTTGGCTCTCTGGGCCAAAATGAGTCTGTATTGTCGACTCATTTTAAATTGAACCAGCTGGGAGCTGTGGGATCATCGCAGCCTTGAACTCTAGAAATCGACCCTCATTTTGATTAAACAGCAAGGGCGGTGGAAACCTACAGAGGGCAGCTCCCAGAGGTTGGGAAGAGACAACTCTGGTCATACCGGGCAGTTCTTTGGGGACGGCATTAAAAGGTGGTTGTGCTTAAATTAATCTACCATTTTTATATACAGCTCGTGAGTCTTATCAACTCAAATTCCCAAAACATTTGGCCCAGAATTATTATAATTTTTTTTTTTTTTAAATCACTGACATTTCTGCATATTTCCACTGCAAATTAGGACACGCTCATACCCTATTTTTCAAGGATTAAGGGTTAAAGTTCAACTGCATTTTCCCAAAAGGAGCAATTAACTTTGCTTCAGAGGAGGAACGCAAATCATAAGACAGAAAAACACAGCCCAATTTTAATAAGCTGCTGATGTAAATTTTGGAGAAAAACAATCTGTGACCACAAGTGGCCATCACAGCACACTGAATTAATGGACAAACCTCATTCTAGGTTTAAAAAGATGATTTTTCTTTTTTAAACGAGTTAAAACAAAAAAACTCCAAAAACAACAGGCGCAACGGCAAACATATGTCTTTAGGCTGGACAGACAACCTAAATGCAGAACTCTGAATAAAGGCAGGGTGTGGAAACGAGGAATAATCTATTTACAAGCTTAATAAGAATTCAGATTGTTTACCAAGTGTCTTTATAACAGAGGAAACCAAGAGAGCCAGGGGGAAAGGTTCAAAGTGGCAGCTTGTGGATTGACCAGAGGAGACGAGTTTAGTGAAGCCAGGAAGATTAATCTGTGTAACCAGGAGAGCAGTGCAGCTCCAGAGCAGAGGTGGATAAGTGGCTGGAGTTTGGCAGTGACTGGAAATTTTTGTCTGTGGACAAAAATGAAAGTGGGTAAGAGGTTTAGCAAACAGATCGGTGCACAGGAATGGCTTGACCTTGAATAACTAGGTAGAGGAGTCTAGGATCTGGTGATGTGGTGAAATGAGAATGGTGGTATTTAAGTGACCTCCTGGCTGGGAGGTAGTCAGAAGTAGAGGGGATGACAGTTTGACAAAGCTGACTAGAGGCTTAAGTGTCAGATATTTTGAGATAGTGTCGACCAAAATAAAGTATTTTTTAAATATTTTTCCTGTATTTTATAATATCGCTCCACATAAATGTGCCTCACTCCGGATTATGTAGATAGGCAATTATTTGCCACCATATCAACCATCGTTTTGTTTTTGTTTTGTTCTTCCGCCTCTGAGTGGTCAAAAAGCATAAACCAAGGCAGCTTTAAGTAGACGGTAAATATTCAGCACATTCACAAATACTCCTCGGCGAATAATGGTGTAAAGCAGCAGTCATTAGTGCCTTAGATGTTCGGTAGATATCTGGTGGCCATCCAGGATCTTTCTGAAAAAAGAAGAAACAGAAAACAGCGTGTGAATCAGTGCCACTGCTGTTGGCAGCCACCCTACATTTCATCAAAACTCTGTTAGCTGTTGCAAAATTCACAAATACAGTCTATCATTCCTCACTTTCTTTTAAACATGTATGGAAAAAAAGTGCTTGTTCAATCTCACGATGATATTTTTCCCTGTTCAACAAAATTTTCCTTTCCTCTTCAACATGGCTGTCAGGTGCTGATTAATCAGTGGCATCCTTCTCTGAAATGGCTCTGTAAACAAGCTGCATGCTTTAGCTCTGTGAACTGGCATTGGGGGATCTGACAACTTTCTCTTGCTTGCATAAATTATTGATATTTGATGCTCTCTCTTTGCTGCGGTGCAGAATGCTAAAGATCCTGTGGTATTTATAGCCATCATTTGGAAGAGCAGCTGAGTTTGTTTGCCTCTGTTGATGATTTCTCTCATCAGGCTGCGGCCGTGTTTCAGGGTCGCGCTTGTGTTCTGTTGACCCAGGTGGTCTTGTAGTCTGGGGGCCAAAGGTGAGACCGTGTTTCAGTTTGTTGGTGGCAGCGGGCTTGTTCGACAGCAGGCGCTTGCTCAGTCGGACCTAATTTTTGCAGCCCTCCTTTGCATTGTTGTTGGTGCCTCGTTCTTATAAAAATACTCAGGGTTTCCCTGCTACGTTTTATTGTATGAATTTTGAAGATATAATTATTATTGTGTACTTGAAACTCAATTTCATGCTTTGATGGAAATCACAAGTATACAGCTACCTTGTAGGTATGCCTGAACTTCAAACTGAGCACCAGAAAGGGGAAGAAAGGTGATTTAATTGGCTTTGAATTTGGCATGGTTGTTGGTGCCAGAAAGGTTGGCCTTAGTATTTCAGGAGCTGCTGATCTACTGGGATTTTCCGACACAACCACCTCTAGGGTTTTTCAGAGAATGGTCAGTAGCTTTCTGGGTGAAAATGTCTTGTTGATGCCAGAGGTCAGAGGAAAATGACCAAATAGCTTCAATAAAAGAAGGCAACAATAACTCAAATAACCACTCGTAACAAACAAGGTATACAAACTAGCATTTCTGAACGCACAACACATCGCACCCTGAAGCAGACAGGCTAGAGCAGCAAGGAACCCCACTCGGTGCCACTCGTGTCAGCTAAGAACTTGGAACCGAGGCCAAAGTTTGCACAAACTCACCAAAATTGGACGATAGAAGACTAGAAATACTCTGCCTGGTTTGAGGAGTCTGAATTTCTACTACAACATTCAGATGATCTGGCATGAAAACATGAAAGTGGAGGATATTTTCTTGCACACTTTGGGCCCTTTAGTGCAAAAGGAGCATTGTTTAAAACCACAAGCTACCTGTGGTGGCCATCCCTTTATTAACCACAGTGTACCCATCTGATGAGATTTACATCATGGATGTGCAGTCAACCAATCTGTAGTAACTATGTGATGCTATCATGTCAGTATGGACCAAACTCTCTGAGGAATGTTTCCAGCACCTTGTTAAACCTGTGCCATGAAGAACCTGGTACTAGGAAGATGTACCTAATGCAGTGTCCGCTGACTATTGATTCAAGATTAACTTGTTTTCTAATAAATTACAATTGATTTCTGTTGGTACTGGTATTGTATACTATTTACAGTATGCAGGTTATAGCTTACTACTTTTTCTTTAGGGTATCATGTGTACTTCAACATTAAGCATAAGTCTTTATTTCTTTTTTAAAAATCATCTTTAAGTTTATATCTCAGATAATTGTGTTAGCGCATGTATGTCACACATATGGCATGACGATGCGGAAAATCTGACTGGAAAATATAGAGTTGCGTTCAGGGGATGGCACATTATTTGGAGCTCCTTAAAGAAGGAGCCTGAAGATTTTCCTGCTTTGAGGCTTTGAATTTGTGGGACTGGCAAGAACTGTAGCAAATACTGTGTGGGATCAGTATTTGTTAACAGTTAATATTATCTTGGAGAAGTGTGTCATGTTTGGTCTAGTTAAAACAGCACAAGACGTGTTTTTAAGCCAACTAATATATATATAAAATCCTGCTTTGGTGGTATTGAGCTGAAGCCCCAAGAATGACAGCCAGTAAGAGAGCATAAGTCTGTACAAACCAAATGCTCGTGGCACCAGAATGCTTAAAATAATATAATCCATAACAACATTAAAATTCTGCACACTGTGCCTTTCCAGACAAGATAAGTGTAGTATACAGATTGACTGTTAAAGGGGCAGTTCACCCGAAAATCTGATTCACATATATTTTCCCCCTGTGGCCTGTAATACTGTTTCATGCATTCATCTAGTTTTTTTTGTCTGAGCTACCCAGAGCTCAGAATCTCTTTTGGATTAAAAAACAAAAACAAAAAACACTGCAGAAATGTCTTTTTTCCAGAAATCATGACCCAGTTACTCCAGAAAATCCACAAACCTTTAATGTAGCAACTATTTTCATTCTCCAGTCAGAATCTCGCAACCAAAAGAGGCACCCAGATAGCTAACATTATAACTGAGGGACTCCATTATGGGTTACTTCTTGCACATGTCATGAGCATGTCATGGCTACATGGGTTTTAGTTTTTTCTTATGTCATGCACACAAACCCCATCCGTTTCCCTTTTATCCAATTCTGGGTGACAGGGGGGACCCCGGCAGTCATAGGGCGAGAGGTGAGAGTTTGCCAGTCTATCACGGGGCCTAACACATAGAGAGAGAGAGAGAATGTAGAATCACCACTTAGCCTAAAAAGCATGTCTTTGGACTGTGGAGGGAAGAGAGCTTTTACCCGGAGAGAGCCTGCACAGGCAGGGCGAACATGCAAGCTCCATGCAGCCTGTGAATTTGAACCCACGACTTCCTGGCTGTGAGGGAGCAGTTCTAAACTCTGCACTCTCCTCCCACCCACACCCATTTTTTTTTTGCTCTCACACCAAAATAATTTACTGTAGATGGATGGAAGATATGTGAATCTCATTATGAGGTGTTCTGTCCATTTTGAGCTCTAAATGAGACTGAATTTTGTATATATTTGGCAGCTATTCTTTTAAATCATATTTAACATGCTTAACACAGTCTTAACAAGTTTACCTAATTTTACCTCATTTTCTGATTTCCATGCTTTCTGCATGCCAGTTCATTTTACTATTTTTACTATTTCAGCCTAGATAAAAATAGCACAGATTGTTGGTACAAAGCTAGACCGCAAATTTAGACCCATATGTATACAGTCCCAGTATTGATCCTAAATACAATAGCCCAAAATATAATAGTCCTCAGAATGTTATGATGAAATCTACCCAACATAACAACACAGATACAATTAAAGTCCCACACGATAGGTTTACATGATTTCTGCTGTAACAGAGGAATATTTTCGGAATATTTTCACAATTTTGATATTACTACTTATATATACAGTTGTATTTAATTCAGTTGTTGTCACTATATACTAAAACTTGTCTTTCTCTACTACTACACATTAGAGATCACTTGTTTCCCAGCCACATACATTCTTACTCAAATATAAGTACTAATGTTCACATTGTGACTTGTTTAGATGGTTATTTGTGTGGTGCATTAGTAATATTTTCCACCTTCAGCTTTCTTGACTTCCATGCCTGTTGTTCTCAACATTTCATCCCAGTAATCCCTGCAACATTTCCACTGGATCTCATTCTAAATCCTCCTCCCTTTAAAGCGACGCCTGACTATTATTTCCTTCCTGTGAGTCACATGGTGAGCTTGATCCCACGTCAAGGCCTCTCTCTCTCTCTCTCCTTTATGTGCGCGTTCTGACACTAAGAGAGCGGGCAGATAAACATCCATGAAGCTTCTTGAAGGAATGATGCTGGTTCAGCATATACAGTGGATACGTGCAAAGTTAGGTCCTTGACTCTACTGGAAATATAATCATGACAAATGGCTGGAGAGCACACAACAAATTCTGAGCTCAACAGTCTGGAGGCCAACATTTGAGAGCACAAACAGTTATAGTGTCACAATATCTCCTCGTGTCACCGGCACACACTTTCTTTCTTTTACTCCCAGCCCTGCAGTGACTACCATTTTCCCTGCTTCCCATGTTATTGGACCTTCTCCACCCATTTTACACACATGCTAATTCTGCCAGTAAACCTGCCACTACTGATAAAGGCTGAGTTTCACTCCTTGCGAGTCTGTTGGAGTTTCTTTTGTCACTGTGTGCCAACCACTACCCATGTCTATTCCCACCTTAATTCCACCTGAATCTGCCTACCTGTACTTACTGTATCTTGCATTATTCGTCATTAAATTACTTGACTTTTTCCTTCCTGCCAGGCACATTGATTTGTAAGAGCAGAATTGGAGATTCTGTGTGTGTGTGAGGGAGGACAGAATCGTGAGTATCACAGATGATTTGAATATGCTGTTGGAATTATATAACTGCATTTGAGCAGGCACTAAGGAGGCTAAAGCTCAATATGAGTAAAGATGAGTGTGGTTTTGGTAGCCTATTCACCCTGTTACAGGTACCCCCTTGCCCTAACTTTCAAAATAAAAGCTTCGACAATAGACTGTAGGATTATACTACCAGAAAGAGATATAAACAGACCAAACAGTGTTTGTTGTGTTGTATTCAAATTAACCATGCACTGATCCTAAATGATTAAAATCAAATATATGTGCAGGCAAAGCCTTTATAACAGAGTCATTTTGGGAATAAGGTTATTGCAAAATAGTAAGTAGCTCCATATAACGATGGCTGTGTCAACTTCCTGATTATTGCTGTTTCTAGTGTGATTTTATTCACCCAAGGTAGGGTGTCCTATTTATTCTGTTGTCATGAAAAATTATAATTATTCGCATGAATAATAAAAATAATGTTTAAATGATTTAAACCATTAAAGATGAACACACATAGCTGGTACTCATTGTAGCTTCCAAGCACAATCCCGTACTCAGAAATCTAATAAGCCTGATACGGGGTGTGTGGATTTACTGTTGTCTAATCCCACTCCATGGGGGATTAAGAAAACTAATATTGTAACAAAAACAATTTTCATAATAGACACGCTGCAAATCTGAGGATCAGTCGAATCTCAAGAATTTGGCTGTCCATCCTTCCACAGTTCCAGTGAACACTTCTATTATAAATCAGTTTCCTCACGCAAAGCAGACTGAAGCAGCACTCGGAATTTGTTTTGTGCTCAGATCTTTCGTCAGCAGCGCGTACTTCCACAAGACACATATGTACGCATTCACACATACTCACGTGCAGGTCCCATGAAGCTAGAATTTGAACAGATGACACACTTGGCTGTCAGGACAGACAGGCTGAGGTTAGAACATTGGCAGCCGCAGTTATGCCACGACTAATTGCCTCTCTCCGTGTATTCTCCTGTTGTATGTGCGTGTGTGTGTGAGATCCTCTCATGCAGAGTCGTCTACGTAGTGTCTTTCACGCCTTCTGTGTGCAGACGTGATGACTCAATGTGAGATCACATGCATGTGTGGATATGTGATAGTCCACTGGTCTTAACATTTGAGGACATTTTGACTTGATCCCAACAGCCAACTGCTCATATTTTGGTTTACGCCCACACCTAATATAGTCTTTAGAAGCGAGGAAACTATGAGACTGCGCACAATCCAAAATGTATCAAACCACTTTGTTTGAAAATCTTCCATTTTTGCTCTGCTTAGGTGTCATTTCAGTTGATACCAATTAAACTACGTCCCATATGTTCCATCAGTACCACTTTCCTAGACAGATGGCAGTATTTAAAACTTTAAAAAAAAAAACCAAAACATATATCTGGCTCTATATGCCAGCTCTTTTTTTAATTAACAACAAAAATATTTCAGCCCTGATTAATTTGATGGCAGTCTTAGTTACTGTGGTGGCAGAAAGTGCGGTTTAATGTCTCCCTTGGCAGCAGTCGGTCCTCGAGAAGCTCTGTCGTCAGAAATACACAAAAGAGCAACTGGTGTTTAGTCCTCAATCAAACAAACACACACTGTTTCAATAAACAAATCTGCCTTTTCCCATCATGGCGTGAGAAATTGATTTCTTTTGATTTCACGCCGCACTCGGCAAGCACATAACAGGGCACATTAAAGTTGGTTATCTTGCTGAGAAGTTGGAGGTGTGCAGCCTGTCACCTGCAGCTCTTTATCAACAGCACAGTTGTTGTTTCTTCTTGTTTGAATTACTTTTACAGTGGTGACAAATATCTTGTTTCCTATGGCATCTTCGCAGAAGATGTGTCTGAAAGCAGGAGCTTCTTGTGAGCAAAATAAGTTTTGCGTAGCAACAGGTTCCATATAAGTGTTGCGATTTAGCTAGGACACCAACACACACCAACAATCTTAGTGCGATTTTTTTTGTGGTTTTCTATCTATCTAGCCTGTCTTTTAAAAAGTGGATACTTTTCATGCAGAGGTGGGAGAAAGCTCTGTCTCTTTAGCATCAGGTCATGTGTTGTTTCAAACATTGTTCAAACCGGCTGACCTTGATTTCTAAATGTGATCTTCCGAGAGAGAACAGACACTCTATTTCAGAATCGATATTGAGGAAATCTGACTTATGGGGGGGCATCTATTTTTCCATTTTCTAAAATAGTGCTGTCCTTGGTTTGTTCACTCAGTATTTTGCTCAAGATCATGTTACTTCAGTGAATGTAGGAGCAAATGTAATGAGTTTGATTAGCGTACATGTTTGTTGTACATAAATTCTGTAAATTAATCTGTATTAATTAATCTTTGCAGACAAATAAGGCATTTATTTACCTGGCCTAAATCTTCTAGAAACTAAATTAAAAAAATTTGACTCTATTCATTGTACGTGCCCGATGAAAGTGAATAAAACTCATCAGCTGTGAGATCCCTCTCTATTTCCCCTGTGACATTTTGCATACAGCTCAGATTTTGCCACTTTAGAAAGTGGGGATAACATATCTTTTGTGGAGTATGTTGACCATTTTCCTGACGCCTTCGTTACTCACTATATGTATTGGTCTCATGTGTGGCCACATAGAATGTGATTGGTTGGTGTTTGTGAGGTGGATGGATATACTGAGGTGCTGTATGGACTCACTTTCATGGACATCTGAGTCTGTCTTGGCCTTCATGCATTAGTTACACTGCAGTTTATGATGTTTTTTCAGGCGGTTTAATCAGTTAGTTGTGTTGCTTTGCAGGCACAGACACACAACTCTACAGCACTTTTTGTATATGGTTTGTTCTTTTATTAACATCACTTGCCCTAAATCTGAAGTGTTTCCAAACAGCGGCTCCGCTTCGAGGGACAAGCTCTTCGTCTTCTGCTGTGCCAGGCATTTTCATTTTGTTGTATGTCTGTCTTTTAATGTTTAATGTTTTACTCGTCCAGACTAGTCCGGGATACTTCAGGCTGTTATTGGCACATGCAAGCACAGGCACTGATTTTAGGAGCGCTTGATTCGCTTTTGGCTTTTTCTGCTGGTGGAGCAGAAACTCTCATGTTTGTTTAATTGTACGAAGCCGAAATCATGATTCAGATTAAGATTTGATTAGTTGTGCAAGTGGAAGTGTAATGTTTTTCCAAGATTAAAGCTACTTAATATCATTTTAATAGATTTTTGTATTTATGGATTTTTTGTATTTATTTATTTAGTCAATGTGTGGACATTCAAGAATGTCAACAATTCATCAATGTGTGGTTTGTCTGTTTCACAGAGGCACATCAGAGCTTGCAGTGGGATGTCTTCCTTGTTTTTTTTTCTCGTTGAGGATAAGATTTGAAGTGAGCAAGGATGTCTGTTGTAGTTTATTTTAAGCCCCATTTGCAGTGTCCTCAGAAAAATACCAAAGTGTGTTAGGCCAACAGATCTGTGGGTGAGTTAGCAATTCTTCTTTTATTGCTCAGTAAAGTTCATTGCAGTATCTTTATTGCCATCTAGAGAGCCATTTGTTTTGAGTGTAGCAGATTCAGTAGGGGTCACAAGTGAACTGAAAGGCCCATTATTAAGGAATACTGGCAGCATAAGCAGTTCATTGACAGATTGTTTTTACCATTATAGCCTTTTCTCTCTTACTTATCAAGATGACTTCCAAAGCTGAAAAAATATTCTGTAAAGCTCTGTTGAAGATTGAGCGAATAAGCAACACAGCACTGATCCTACTAATCTTGGCTGGCAGAGTTATTACAGTTGTATATTTTCTAACTAGTTTTTATTTTTATTTCATTTTGACCTTTTGTTTTTAATACAGTTTAGTTTCAGTTAGTTCCCAGAGTGGATTTTCTTATTTAAGTTTACTTTTTTTTATTATTTGGAAATGTTTAGTTTTAGTTTAGTTTTTATTAGTTTCACTGTTATTTTTTGTCTTTTTATTTATTATTGTATGGAGGATGTGTCAGAGGCAATAGTTAGGAAAATTAGTTCAGATTTTACAATAACAACACACAACCTTTTGAAAGCAGTTGACCGCAGTGTATCATAGTGCTGTCAATAAGCATGTGTATCAATGATTCATCATATAGTTAATTTAGTATATAGTAATACATTTAAATTTTAGTAATACACTTATTTAAGTTCTAAAACAACTAAACTAAAACAAAATAATTTCAGTAAGTTTTAATTTCTCAAATGTTTTCATATAATAAATCTGACATGCAGGATTCAGTGGGCTAGTTGTCTCTAGTTTGGTTGTGGTAATCAAGAGCCTGGTAGTGAGTTATTTAAGCCACTGGCTTAATTCATAAATTGGAAGTGAACACACTATAAATGATTTAAAGGAACAACAACATCACTTTTGGAAACTGGTTTCCCCAAATGTTTAATATCAGTTATCTAACTTAAATTGGATCTGACAGTTTTTTAAACCGTGAAAATGTTCTTTACCTGTATTAGGAAAATAAAGTTAACATTAATTGTCTAACTTTCAAAAAACAAAAATATCCAAAGCAGGCATCGGGCATCACATTTTAAAATGTTTCATAATGTATTACGGACTGATCTTGGTCTTTTTATTGATCTGACGAAAGAGGAGGAGTAATCATGAGAGTGATAAAGTGGTGTTTTCTCACAGAGAACTTTTACTTGAATGACTCATCCAAACATTACACAGTTTACAAAAACTGTATGAAATACATTCACAGTTCATTTACACACGTGTCGTCACTGTCTCAGACAAACAGAGCAACCACTTAATACTCTATGAAAGCAAACAATGGTTAAAATCTATAATCTTTTTAAAATGTTATGTATATAGCTGACATTCACTAGTACAGCCTGCAACACGAAACACAATTAGAAGCATTTATTGATTATTGATAGAGTACAACAGCTGCATGGTAATCAATGATCTAAGCCTGAGACTAAGGTTTGTGGAAGGACTCAGTGAGGACTGCTGTTGGCTGCAGAGCTGGGCAGATCTGAGGGGGGACTGAGAAAGATGGAGGAAGGATGGGGCACATAAACAAGAACAAACATGTGTGTACACAGGGCATTCACTGTATAGACGTACAGTCTGAAGGGGAGTGTATGAAGTCCCTTTTAACCCGTTAACCTGGTAACTGCTTCTGAAGTTAAGATAAGTTATGTCCAACTGGTTAACCGTACGTTGTTATTCACACTTAAGCACGATAACCTCTTTAAAAACTTTGTGACAAGTTGTATTGTTGGCTTAAGCAAGAGCTTCCATTAGAGGAGAGCGCTACATTAAATGTTTTGCAACTTTTGGGTAAAACAGTTTGTTTTGTTTTTCTAGTTAAAGTGACTGGGAATGTGGAAATCTTAAAGCATCGGAGAGTGCAGTACATTTTAAATTTAATTTGAAAATGTTGCTCAGGTTTGCAGTCAATGAGCTGTGGGAGAATGAATGTGGCAGTACAGAATTTTCATACACTGATGAAATGTTTTCTCTCCTTCTGCAGTTGCTGATTGTGTGTTCTCGAGCTAGAAACTACTATTGTTTCATTTCTTTTGAGGGTATTTCATTGTGTACACGCTTTTATTTGTCAGGTTTTGATTTACTATCTTTTGTTGTTATCTGCATGTCATTAGGAGCCTATGCACAGGGACTATGCATGAGAATGAGCTTTTAGCTATATTTGGTATAATAATTCTGCATTTTCCCTGCTAAATAAATAAATAAAGGATTGCCTTCTTCTCAAAGACAATAGAGGGTTTGGATAAGTTTTAGTAATCATTTCACAGTAGCAAGCAAAAAGACTTATACCCAAAAGGTAGATAAACAAACTTGGATAAAATATTGGAGTCTTCACAATCCGATGCAATAACCTGTCGGCTGTCTAGGGCACAATGGTGCAGATTTGAATGTGACGGTAATTTGGGGGCTATTTAATTAGATGTATTAATTCTGATCAGATTGTATTATTATCAAAAGACCAAAATAAGACAAAGGGTCAACATAACTGGGCAGAAAGAAACATTTTTTTTTTAGAAGGAGCTCAGAGAATAACAGCTGCTCTTTTGCTTAGAGATATAAACAGTATCATTTGGCCACCTGAATGTCTCCCTGTGGAGGCCCATCTCTGAGGAAACCTTTAGGCAGACTCAGTCGCTGCAGTATAAAATATCCCGTGGAGCGTGGGAATGCCTCGGGATACCCCAGGATTAGCTGTGGGGAAAACCAAAGATTAGAGGAATTCACATGTGAAATATATTTCATACTTAATATTATGGTGATTGGGCAGACACGTCTACAGCTCTAAAGTGTCCATATAAGTGCAATTCTACAGCACTTATTCCATCATTATTAAATAACAAAGTTGTGTTATACATGCCACTCCCCTGCTTTTTAATTTTACTTCTACTTTGACATTCCTCAATGCTGTTAAGTTGATATCAGTAATACACTGATATCAAAAGAACAAATGATTTAAAAATAAAAGTACTTTTACATTAAGGGCAGTTAATTCCAGTGGGAAAAAGAAACTCAAAGTATGAATAAATATGACAAATTTCTTAGAAAGCAAGTAAAGGTGAGGAGAGTTTTATTATTTTGACTCTGCATTTACAACAGCATCAAACAGAAATTAAACTGGGAAAACATAAGAAAGAAAATGCTATTATAAAAGAGAAAATTCAGAATAAACACTTTATATTCGTGTATTGATGGGTGTCCGAAATGTACACCATCCAGTGTATGTAGCACTGAACTTAAGTCTTTGGAGGCATTTTGAATTACATGTCAAGTCCCTTATAACTAATGATTGATATGTCTACGTGACACTTTTTGCGTAGTACTTAAGATAATCATAAAGAACGATGGAAACAGTCTCACAAGTACTCAGTAGTTGATGGAAGCAGGGCGAGTTAAAGTTGACCTGCGGGAGGATGACAGCGTACAAAAAACAGTAGTTTTGGAGGCATGTAGAGTGACGAGGGTTTGTGAGTGCCAAAGCATTGTAATGGGCTGTTGCCATCTGAGACAGCACATGTGTCTCTCTGGTGTAAAGTATATTCCTGAGCCCTGTTGTTCATAATCATAATAATAACAGCGAATCATTTGCATTGTTTCTCCGCAGCTCTCACTGTCTCAGCTGGCAGCTACTTCACGCTACCCGACCATCAGCCACTCCAGCTCAGCGTTGCCGTGGCAACAGTCATTTCCTTCTCTGCTCCATCCTTCCCCATTGGCATCAGCCCACCAGCTGTCACATGTCGTAAGATTTCCACCCCCGTTCGCTCACACACGCACCCACAGAAGCGCACACATCCTTCACACACGCGCGCGCTGCAGAAAATACACAAACACTAGGTGAAAGTAAGTCATAGATGCATTTATGAGGTGTACATTCAATCATAGCGAAGATGCACAATGTGGTACATTATCCACTTCTTCACTGGAGTTCAGAGACACACTCACCTTTACAGCACTCAGCTACCAGCTCATACCCATGTACCCATGGAGACACAAACACACACACAACCTCTAACCTGAACTCCAGCCCTGCACGCTCTTTGTCTTTGGAGATGCAGGAGGTGCCGAAGTGGATTCTTTTCATCTTTATAATCAAAAGAAACATTATTTTTTTAACTTGGATTTTCAATTATTCTACAAAGACTGCTTTTTTTTTATAAGGTACTCACTGTCCTGCTTCAAACTCATGATTTGAATAATTAGGAAAAAATATGCTTAATCTATCCAGTCCAGTTTTATTAGTGATTTTAACAATTAGCTGTTTTAATGTATAAATCAACCCACATTTTGAAATACAAATTCTGGCCATAAAAAATATATTTTTTAAAATAAATGCTGTTTTATCAAACTCTCTTTGATTTAATCCTTATACATTCCAGTGAACTAGCACGGAGATAATAATGAAAATTACATCAGAGAAAAAAAACATATCCGGCTGGCTCTAAATGCTAACAAGCTTTATGTATCTGAACGCAAGTCCTATCATTGCAGCCAGAGGATTCACTGCAGCGTAAATGAGGAAGCCAGCTATACTGTTCTGATTTTATTAACTCTGCTTAATAATTTCCTGAAATGATGCAGGGCTAACCTGTTCCCTGCAGTTGTAGGTGTTTGCTGCTGCGAATTGCCTGCCAGACTCATTTTGCCTTTGAAAGCTGCCTTGTCTTTGCTAAATTAGACTACCTTCACCCACAAATATGCATATATTTGGAAATATGCACATTAGAAGCATTGGAAGAATCTCACAGAATGGCGAGGAAATCATAATGCTGTAATCCTGGGATTAACCCTGAATCTTTTTCAGCTTATCGAAATCAGTTTTCACATCCTTACATATGCATATTTACTCTTTGATGTAGAAAAAAAAGACATAGCATATTGCCCTTGTTTGAGAAGTATAGGGATTTGTTTGGCTGCTTGTAAACAGTTTCAGTTTAGTCACATCCTGCAACTGGGGATGGACTGTTTTCTCGAAATGAAGGAGGCACAGGACATGTTTATTTCTTCTTTTATGTTATTAGTGATGATCAACTTAAGTCTGTGACAAGTAGTCACAATACAACCTTTGTTAATTTCAACTGGAGTGTTGTAGGTTATATCTCCTGTGAAGTTTTCAAAGTGCTCACTGTTGATACATCAAGTCTGCAAGGCCACTGGACAATGAGGGGACGAAATGCACGTACTAATCGTTGCCATGGTTATAGCTCACACAGATCTTGACCCTGCTGTCTTGATGACCCTGTTTTTTTTTATTTTGTTTTGTTTTTCTTTTCAGAAAGGAATTCACATCGGCAATTATGGTGCCTAACTGCAAGGACATTTGAATATCATTAGTTTTCTAATATTTTGTAATTTTTTTAACTTAACCCCTGTCTTTTATGTGAGGACAAAACTGATGGCTAATGTAATATCTAGTCCTCTGATGTACAGGTGACAGTAGAGCACCGTGGAAACACACTATTACAGATTTGTTCAAATTTAAGAGTACACAGCAGCAAATGTGTTTGCTTGCCTTCCCTTTATGATCAGCTTAGATTGTAGGGGCTCTTTCAGTACTGCCCTGGACTGTATACCTGCTTTTAGGTATACCGCATTCAGCGTAGCTGAGAAGTCCTGCAATATTGTAACTAGTGAACTACAGCTTTAATGGGTTTCCGTCATATTTCATGCTCAAAATCCATATAGCTTAAACCATGAATCATACTGCAGAAATAAGCCAGGAACTGGGAATCAGACTTACTGGAAGGATAAAATATAATAAGAAACACAACATGGCAAAAGGACACAATACAATTTCATTTTGAAAGACAGACTAGGTCGTGCTGTGAAATTGTCAGAATAACTTTATCCATTTTTCTATCTACTACCATGCCTGTCAAAAGCAGGAACATCTTGTACTTTCTAGGCTAAATTCCAAGAAATAAGCTTCATTTATACCCATGTTCTCTCATTCACACAAGTTGTATGCATTTTTATTTCTTTCCATATATATATCAAATCTAATTTCTGTTTCTGGCAACGCAGCAGCATTTCCTTTTTCTAGTAATAGGTTAGTTTGGCACCTACGATACCACAGGTTGGCTTCCAACTGCATCAGAGAATGTTTTACATTAAAAGAATTGAATTGAATGAATATTAAATTATTTCAGTTACTATGTGTGCATCAATTCCAAAACAACAGATGTAATAATTATTTATTATAATTATTATTCTACAGTGTAGAAAAGTAGCACATACAGAGAGTGAGAAGCTTTATTACTATGAATTTTACTATGTTATATTTTCACATAAGACATGCTGTATTATGTTCTTTCATAATGTATATAGCCTCTCTTTAAAGGTCACATTCTCATAGCGCTTTGAAAATATTACCTTAAATGCAGGTGACTTGTTAAGGTGCCTGATTTAGGTTGCTTGTTTCTTACTTTCTAAATGCCAATACTGTAGAATCCTCTGCTGGATTTCATATAGGGCAGAAAACACTGTCAACATTACATCCACGTGTTCATGTATTTCCTCGGTCTCCTCGCTGGCATTTCATTCTGCTCTGATACTGTAAGCGAGTTTCTGACACTCCTTTTGCGTATATTGAGTCATTAAACTAGATTGCAGCGTTTATTGTTTAAACCTCCATTTGTCCTTGAAACCTTACACCCTGAACTCACCAGCCTATAAAAAGTGTCATCACACCCCATAGGTTTTATGGTAACAAGTTGAGATAAAGTATAACTCCATTACTTTGAGCCTTTTAAATTTGTTAAGACTTCTACATTATGCAGTGAAATCCTCTTAGGTTATTATATTACAGGTTGTTTGATCAGAGAATAAAGGTGCATGTGTAGAGTATGTTGAATAAACGTATATATAGTAGCATGACTTTGGTCGAGGTTATTACCAGCACGTTTGATGGAAAGTCCAATAATGCTCAGCCTCGCATGGTGTCTAATAGGCCAACTGAACCATGCACATGTATCAAAGACCAGGGGAAAAAAAACAACTGCAAAATGACACCATTAGCACTTCTTAGCTAATTATCTTTGCTAATACCCCTCCAGCTGTGTGCCTGTCAATGACAATGAAGTGGGGATTAATGTTTGCCGCAAAAAATTTAGAAATGTTGAACTGATCCACAGGCAATTAACTGTGCAGTTTCTTTTCATAAATATGTTGTAAAGTCGAATACTGTAAAGCAGCACAATGCAAACGTTGCCGATTAAAATGTAAAATGCGCTCTTAAAAGTAAAATAATTTAACTTGTTATGTGTTGATTAAGTCATGTGTGCTTTTACCTGAACTGACTGTCATTGGCCCTTCCAATGCTTTGGCATCTTTAGCTCGACTATAACGCTGCCTATTGTGCATTAGCATTGACATATTTATCCTTTTAAAAGCTATTTATTTGCCCTATACTGTTTTTCTCTTGTATTTTTTATGGAAAAATGTGAATTTGGGTGCCATCTTGACTGAATTTTTATTATTATTATTGCAAAACACCAAAAATCACAATGAATTGACCCTGACTGTATTGTGCATTTATCCAGATCTTGATTTAGCTTATTCATCTGGACAGTTAGCAGCCAGTGTCGTTCAGTGATGCCCCAAACTATGACAATCAATAATCCACCAAATTAAAATGATGTTTCTTTATTACAGTGGCTGTGAGCATTTTGACTCAAGACCACATAACCTGTCCTGTTCTATTAGAGCTAAACATTTTTGAAAAGTTCCCCTAAGAAATGCACAATTTACTCCTGTTTAAATAATATTTGCTAAAGCCCGCAGCGTCCAGCTGTCTTTGTTTCTGACACACTTTGAAAGAGTTGTGTGTCTGCAGTGTATATTGATGGACAAGCTATTTAAAGTCTTGTGACTCATAGATAAGCTTTGAGGATCAATGCAGACATCCAGTAAACCTAACCGGAGTAAGCTCTTTACGTCCTCCGTGATATATGGCTGCTGTTTTTTAAAGATATGCATTTCCACTGTAAGTGTGCGGTTGGAACTGCTTTTCAGAGTATTAGGCAATTTCCTGAATCAGTTTTAGCTAATCCACCACAAGCTTTCATCCTATTCCCTTGTAAATATAATCCAAGTCTCCATAATGCAGTATACATGCTTTCCATACATCAAGGTGACAATTATGTTTAGCAAAGCAAGTCCTCTTTTGATTCCTTTCTGCCCATAACCGTAATGCAGTTCAGTCAGTTCACGTTGCTGCACATGGCTTTACTGACACGTATGTGTAATTTTGTAATTAGGTAAAGGAACTGGCTGTGTGCCGTTCTGTATGATACGTCTGAGTAAGTTATCGTGGTAAAAACAATAGCGTTGACGTAAAATCCTCATGTACTGCAGCCAGTGGTAATCTCATTTATTGGATTATGCATTAATCATTCCTCGCTTTGTTATTAATGGTTTTTATTTCAGGCCTGCTCAGCTGTCAGCAACTTTGCCCACCTGGAGATGGACCTTCAGCGAGGAGGATGTGATTCAGCTTCACTTCATGATGAAGGAGACCAACTTCAGGAGCTGCCCTTCACCCCTGTCCATGCCCCTGTCATTACTCTGGGGATGAATGTGCCTAGGTGAGCCCACTCTGTTGTCTGCCTCAGACACGAGCAATGATGTGACCCAGAAAGAAAAGAGGCTTTTTTTTAAAGTTGTTATTGAACATCAACAGTAACTTTTATAAAAGTTTGAAGAGCCCAAATCTCTGCAACGTTCAGTTCAGTTCGCCTCAGGTCATTTTAAGGTAAAGATCTCATAATGTTATTGAGAGAAAACTCAAAATTAATTCTCAAGAACTTGGCAACACTGAGGAGAAAAAAAACTCCTTTATAGGAGGAAACCTGTGAAACAAACCGCAATTGGAAAGGCAGCCATGTATCATGACCACTTAGGGGAAGGTGGAGAGATCAAGAGAACCCAGAGAAATAAGAAATACTGACATCAGATCAGTGTATGACCTTAGATCAATATACTGAAGGTTGAAAGAGAGAAATACCAATTTAGAGAGGGTTTCTACTGCTAGGATCCTAATTGCTGAAGGTTCTAGCTCCCATTTTACTTTTGACAACTCTAGAAAACA
The DNA here is from genome assembly GCA_015106755.1 of Etia nguti. Lineage (NCBI taxonomy): Eukaryota > Metazoa > Chordata > Actinopteri > Cichliformes > Cichlidae > Etia > Etia nguti. Next base: position 34,962 of record VUQG01020301.1, read on the forward strand.
CACGTAAGCCAGCACCCTAAGAATGCTCTATTTGGATAATATACTACTGTACTGTGAGCTCTGTAAGATATGACTTGTTCATTAAGGGCTTTGTGTGTGAGGAGAAGGATTTTAATTTACACATTAAAAGACGCTTAAAACAAATGAAATGCCAAATGGCCATAAAATATTACCAATGTCTTTTTTTTT
>VUQG01020301.1:35170-45497 GCA_015106755.1 Etia nguti
TTTTGTCTTTTATCAGCTTATGTTGATTTTACTCCAAGAGTAACATAGGACAGCCTTCCTAAAACATGATGGATATTCTCTTAAAAATGTAATATTGTGGCATATTTTTTCATGCTCTCTCCACTGTGCTTCTGAATCATCATTACTCATGTTATTGTTAGTCATTTACACCGGTCTTTAATCCAGCATGTGGGACCACTCTGCTCTCTGCAACCCAAAGCTATCTGTGATCCTCTGTAAGGAGGATATGGAGGCTTTGTTGTTGGCGTCAGCTGTGCACCACAAATTGCAATAAAGGCCAGTTTTTATTTGTAAAACATTAAAAACTGATAGATGCCTTTGAACTGCAGCACTGAAAAATCCATTAGCTGAAAACTAACTCAAATCGGGCGGCCATGATTAGTGTGTAAAAAGATGTTTTTAGTGGGTTCCTGATTTGTGAAACAACCATGTTTTTGGCAACCCGAACAACACAATTTGTGATTTGCACCTCGCTACAGCTTCTCATTTGGCTAACCTCTCCATGTCAGCATGGGAGGGTGACTCATGTTTGACAGGAAACATTACTGAAGAAAGGCACTTCAAATATCCTTTCAACATGCTACTGTTTTATCAAGCCTGGTATCCTGTGTGAACTCTAGTATGGTCCTTTATTACCACAAAAGTTTCCTATCTTGCTATCTACAGAGGGATATTGATTGGCTCACTAATTGGCAACATGTTTGCACTGGGTAGGATAACACTTCTGCCAGTAAGTAGGAGAATTCAGGTCAGAGCCAATTTAAAGAAAAATGTTTTGTCAGCTTTTACATCCCACTTTGGGTAATGGTTTCAGCACTGTTTGTTAGTGTGAAATTCATTATTAAATCCAGCTGTAAGGGAGAGGTTTTGACTTTGATTTAGTTTAGCTGAATGCAGTGAACTCAGCTGGCAATTTACAATCATAATGTCAGTGGAAATATAGCCAGGTCTTAGACAGAAAACCGAATGAGAGAGTGCATTCTGCAAATAATGGGCACACTAACTCCGAAACAAGGCATTGTATTAGTACAGAGAGTCAGTAAATAAGCAGCTGGCTCTGAAACTGTTTTCCGATCCCAGAGTTTGGATCCAGACACGATGCTGTTCAGTTCAGTGGGCTGAAACATCTCTGCCTTTTCACTCGGATCCAAAACATCTTTTTGACTGTTTTCAGTGTGGAATGACCCAGTTCTTTTGAGAAGAACAATGAAGTCTAAAGAAGTTTAATTGAAGTTGCCGTGCATATCTGATTGAGCCTCTTTTGAAATAAAAATGATGGCTTGAATATTAACTGGGGCTAAATTAAGATACAACTCTGAGCAATGGGGGAGAGAAGGAAAGCATGAAATTGACACAGCTGCAGAAGAAAAGCCCAGTCGGATGTCTTCTTCACTGATGTTACCTTAATTAGTTTGATCAGGGCTTCGTTCTTTGACAAATGTGACACTGTGGGCTCAACATGGACACAGCCAGCATTACTGTTATGATAAGCCCAAACATTATTGTTCATTCTTCTATCCCGGCACTTTAGCCAGCCATCTGTGCATGGTGTTATCAGACCCAGAATGTTTGGTGTCAGCACTGAGACTATAAGTTATGGATGTTACCGTAGTTGTGGGAAAACAGGTGGCCACTATGATTAGAGATAACTGCCAATTATGCAAGAAAATCCTTTGGGAGCGCTTTGGCACCCGTTCTCGCTCCCCTGTTAGTATTGTTGTGGTACCGCTGCTTGACGGATATTGCTGATATCCTTATGCTGCCTAATCATCATTTCCCCACATTTTTCTTAAGTCCAGCCGGATATTGAAATTCAGGTTCAGTTTAATAGGATGAAGTGACTAAATTGAAGTTATTGCCCAAAAGATGAACACCTTGAGTCGAGATGGAACCGATCCAAGGCAAACAAAGCTAGGTCAAAAAATGATAAAAACAGCATTGTATTCCGCTCCACAGATCCAGACATTTTCTTTTCCGCCTCATTTACAACCGCAAATCACCCAAGTGAAGCCAGTGCAGTGGGGACTAAACGCATTACCTCCTGCTGCTCGTAAAGCATCAAGAACGCATTCGCTGAAGTCTTTTCTGCTTGGCGAATGATTGATGTGTGCTGAATTTTTCCTCTAATTTAACTCTAGTTCCTGCTCAGTCAGCTCCAGAAGCTCATATGCCCACCTCTTCTCTGCTGGTTTCCCTGACATCGTGGACTCTAGTGGCCAGGTGGCTGAAGTCCTGGATCCCACAGAACCCCTACCCTTTGATCCGAAGCGAGAAGAGACTGACCTGCAGGGAAACTTGCTGGTGTTCCAGTTTCTGGCATTTACCAGGTGAGGCCTGCAGCACTGTGTTACTACTGTACAGCATAGCTTAATTGCTGTTGTCTTTGTTGTTGTTAAAGATTTGGCTTTAACACCATGACAGATTGCAAATTAATTACTTTTTTGCTTCCAGAAATGGCAGATTTGTTGTATTCTAAGTGAAACAGAGCAGCCATTGATTTGACAACCTTGCCAATATCTTTCTGTACACTGAGCCACTATCTGTGTAGAGATTTGGAGACTTTGATTGACGGCAAAGGACAGCTCCTCCCCGCCTCAAGGGTTATCTATTTTTCTGTCTTGAAGAGCAGCCAAGATTTCAATGCATTTAAACCAGGCATAAGGTCCTGCCACCCTCTACATACATGTCGAGCACATACCCCTAAACAGTATGCACACATACACCTTTGGTTGCAGAAAAACACATTTCCTGTCAGCACAGGCTGAATAGTACCCCTGTCAGCGTCCCATCACGAAAACCTTGGAGCTGGCATCAACTCTGACACTGGCTGACAGTGAAGTGGGGTTGGGAGGAGGGTGGGGAATGACGACTGCCGAACGATAGGTACAAAACACACCGATTTTTGTGTCTCTCTATCTTGTCATCAGCGCTGTTGGCATTGCTTACATTTGTCTTGTTCATCATGAACTCACCATCACGGTGCCATGACCACCCATGCATCAACCTTTACACTCTCTAACCTCTTGCTGTTTTGAGATGCATAATCAGCGCTTTGTGTGTGACTAGATTAAAAGACTCTGCTTTTGATTATAATTAATTACACTGTCTTTGCCTGTCACAGCTGCATGTCTGCTCAGTTTTAACAAATGTTAGCAAAATCCTACCAGTGGTGCGACACTATATTTTACATTGTGCACGAATCAGTGGAGTCGTGGAACATAGTCCCTGGAAACGCTCAACCATTTTTAAAAACATAAAGAAGGTTTTAATGCAAAATCTGGCCACTTTTGATCCTTTATGGATCAATATTGGAAAATCCGACATGAAATCTGCCTGCGTGTGGGTCTAAAGTGTCCTTGATAAATCATTAAGTAACACGATTCTTTGTGATGGCAAAGAGGAGGAAATAAGTGGCAGGAAAAAGGGTAAAGAGCGACAAGCACTTGAAATCTTGTTACCAAAGAGGTATTTAAAAATTTAATAGGGCTACAATCTTCTACTTTTTGCCTCTTCTTCATTTAATTTTATCAGTAACTTTATTAGTTTTTAAAATTTCAGAAAAACATGTCTCTGAGGCGAAGTCTGCAGATTATTTGTTATGTCAGCTTTTCTTTTTTTAAGGTAATGACAGTGTGTGCTTTGTAAAAAGTAAGACTCTATAGAGCAACTTTTCTACAAAAATTGCTGCTATGGTAAAAATGCAGTGAAATATATTCCAGAGTAAATTAACAAAAGATGAAAAAAAAATATCCAAGTTTATTTAGAGGAAAAAAATTGTTTAGGCAGGAGGTTAATACCTAAACCTTCAGCACAGTTCATAGACTGACCTTTTCCTGGTTCAGCTTTACCTGATATACTTAAAACCATGACAGATGTCACTGTGAGTATATACATCCAGTGAGTATATACATCTAGTGATTATATACAATTAGGTTTTTATCAGATAAATCTGGTGTTGATTCCCAGTGTTGAACTTGTATTCGGTAGCATTTCACTTTTCAAAGGTTCAAAGAGACACTGAAACAAGTCTAGGAGGCATCATTAGACTGAAAAACCAAAAGTGCATCAGAGAGACAGCAGTAATGTCAGGAGTGGCCAAATTAACAGTCTGGTACATTTGTAAAGGGAGGACTGCATTGGCCAACTCAGCAACAGTAAAAAGACTGGAAGACCGTGGAAAACGGTAAAAGTGAAAGATGACAGAAGATGTTATAAAAAAACCTTTCACATCATCTAGCCAAATCAGCAACACTCTTGAGGAGGCAGGTGTATCACTGTCAAGATCAAGAGACACCATCATGAATGGAAAAACAGAGTGTTAACAACAAGATGCAAACCACTGGTTACACTCAAGAGCAAGAAGGCCAAATTACCTGTACCAGAATGGTGGGAAGAGAAACGTATGGAGAAGGAAAGGAACAACTCAAGATCTGAAACCTACCACATCATCTGCCAAACATGGTGGAGGCAATGTTCTGACAAGCCCATGTATTGCTGTCAGTGGAACTGGTTCACTAGTGTTTGATGTGATGTGAATGCTGATAGAAGTAGCAGGATGAATTGTGAAGTGTACAAGACTATACTGTCTGCCAAATGCTGCAAAACTGATAGGGCACCTCTTCACACCGTGTACGGATAATGACCCAAAGCATACTGTAAAAGCAGCCCAAGAGTTTCCGAAGGGAAAAAAATGGGATATTCTTCAGAGGCCAAGATAGTCACCTGATCTCAACTCAACAGAGAATCCAAGAATGAAGGCACAGAGACCAACAAACCAGTAGCAACTGAAGGTGGCTGCAGTAAATGAATCACAGAGCATCTCAAAAGAGGTAACACAGCATCAGGTGATGTCCATGGGTTCTAGACATCAGGGAGTCATTGACTGCAAATTATTTTCATCCAAGTATTAAAATCAGTTCTTGCATTTAAAATGATTTTAGTTTATCCAACTACTTTTGAGCCTCTGAAAGTGTGGAGCTGTATAAAAATTAATGTAATAAAGCTGAAGGTCCGCACTTGAATCGCATCTTGATTGCTTGATCTAAAGTCCTCTGTGGTGATGTACAGAGGCAAAACTACAACTACTCGTGGACTTAAATGTAAAAGCTGACAGATAAATCACTCTTTGTGCTAGCAATTGGGAAGGAAGGTTATAGTCAGCCGCTTGTTTTATTGCAAATTATACAGCATGGGTGCAAGCTGAAACACTATCACATTATCAATTGTATAGTACAACAAAACATATAAATGTCTGAGTGTATAAATTTACTTAAGTGTTTATGCTGTGATGCTATGAAAGCCTATTCAGTCTCTCTGGATCTTTTTCATCACCATCTTAGGGCAGCCTGAAGTGGAAACTAAAGCCTCAAACTGGAACATAAATTGTGAATCTCTGTTGGTCGTTGTAGAGTGAGGTGAGGCTGAGTTACCTCAAAATTATGACAAACAGGTATGGCAGACTGGGCTTCTGCCAGCGGCAGCAGTACCATTTAGGCAGGCAGGGAGCCTGTGAATAGGCAGTGTAATTTCCACCTCTCACCCGGGCGCCATAATTATCAATCTTGTCTGTTTACTGAATGAATATTAATGCCGGCTCCTCTTTGGAGATGGAGCATGGCATCGTCTTTAACAGTGGAACACCAGAGCCTGTGAATGACTGGGAGGTCATACGCCGCTCTTATTAGTTTCCACTTTGAAATCTACGGCTTCGGCAGTCTGTGGTCACGAGGGGGCCCTAACAGCACTCCCTGCTTGTTTTTAAAATGCTTTTTCTTTTTCCTCAATACTCATTGACTGGTTGATAACCTATTCGTCATATGGAAGCAAGAAGCTCATCCTGAAACTTGCTCAGTTTTAAATGTGCTTGGCGCTGAAATCGGGTGCTTGCAGGCTCACAGGGACTTTATGTGGGCTAACTGCAGTTTCAAGTGTGGGATTAGAAATGCGTATGTGTGCCTGAAATCACACTCAGAGGGTGGCGTTTGTGTGAAAAGCAGTACACAGCACACGAGGAGGAGGTTCTCATAGCCCCAAAGATGACTTTTTCTAAACAGGAATCCCAGTAAACAAACACAAAAAAAAGTATTCTATTTGTGGCGATAGATAACCTAGAATATGACAATATTTATACACTTTTTCTCTCGTCCACAGATCTCATAACAAGTTCTCTTGCAGCATTTCATTTTTAATTTTTTGCTTATGAATTGTGAATTTGTACCCACTCAGTCAGCAGTCCAGTTTTCTTAGCAACTTTAAAGTTAAGTTCTTATCCTCTTTTTGGTTTTGAAGTTTTCACTTTTAAGCAGCTACAAAGTTAAATGACTCCTATAAGATATGCAGAATATTCATTTTTTTCAAATTTTGAAAAGATCTGGGGGAAAAAATTTATTTTCTAAATATAACAGATTTTGATTTACAGGTTCTTTGTATGCTAATTTATTTACACTGTATTCTTTACAGTCATTATCATTGTAATCATTATTTTTAAATAATAACAATCGTCTCCTGCTGTCTTTTCACAGAATAGCAGCACCAGGTGTTGGTCCCGATTGGCCTGACAACATCTACTTCACCTTCCAGTTCTATCGCTTTCCACCAGTCACATCACAGCGGCTCAAGTTGCTCACGGGTGACAAGGTTCAGCACAAAGCAAGCGATCCACTTCCCTGTGTCCTGGCGTCCATTAACAAAGATGGCACAGTTAACACTGGTAAGAATCTGCAGCTTAAAAAAATGTGGTTCATTTACAGTTTTTTTTTATAGTATATAATGGTTATGTGTTGCTTTTGTGTCCCCTAAGCGATAGATTTATCACAAGATAACTGCATGTTGCATGCTTTAGAAAATCGCCACACTTGTGTGTGAGCCTCTGCCGTTGATTATAAAAAGTGTACGAGGCGTATATCTGTTCCAGATTCGGAGTTTATGCCGGGCTGAGATTCAGTGTACTGCTCTCCAGGTTAACATTGTACAATCACTTCCTACAAACTGCAAGCTCATTCCATGATGCTCCATGATGTTCTCTGATGCTGAGGCACTTCTCTTTCAATCAGCCAAGCGGGCGCTGATTGATGTCAAGTCTATTCATGTAGCAACTAATGAAATGGAAGAGATATTACAGCTTCTGACAGAGCGTGATATTGAGCGCACAAACAACACCCCCCCACCCCACCCCATTCCTACGCCCACCCGTATTCTCTATTCCCCAGACACACACTTCAGTCTAACTCTGTCAATATTTCTCCGTCTGTCTCTGCATCTCTCTCAGCCTATAGCATCCGGAATGCACTTCCACAAAGCCGTGCTACATCAAGACAAATCCTTCCAGATATTGTATTGCTGGGAGCCTTTTCACCTATTTCCAGACAGCTGCTGAACTACTAAAGCTTTCCTTTCTTATTTGAAGACTAAAACGCTTAGCATATCACCACCGGCGGTTAGTCCATTCACAGCTTGTTTCCACAAATATCAAAATCTGCCTCATGTGTCTGCATGCTTTACTTGCAGAACCACAAAAACTGTTTACGTACAATTAAAAGTTTTCCCTTTCTGTGATGATGTCATCTCAGTTGGCTAGCTCAAATAGCAGATTATAATTTAGGGTATCATCAAAAGACAAACACAAGCTGAGCACACAATGACCCAAATGAACTGGATATTTTTTGTTTTGTATTGGGTTAAATTGGTGATTTTGTTCGATATTAATGGAATTTTGAACATGATTTAATGTCACTACAACAGAATTTGTGTAACAAAAGTAATATAAGCTAAACAGAGAGTGCGAGGGAGGTGAATCTGAACGGAAAACTTCATAAATAAAAGAACTTTGCTTGATTTAGTACACCCTGGGGTTTTGTTGCTATAGCCTTACCTGGTCTGCTGTTACTGCTGCCATCAAGTGAACCTAACGAGAGGATATTTTTCGTTCCTCTTTGTGGATTAATTCCACTTGATTTCATCCGCATTTTACCACCAAAGGATATAGTAGTACTGTTTTATTCCTAAAAATGAATCTAATGACTAAGGTGTAAGACATAGTTTTCACAGGAGCTTCACAGGATAGTTGGTGGTAAAGTTAAAATGAGAGTGGAAATGTTGCTTTCTATCTGCTGGGTGAATGATCACTTGACGGGAGACACAATCTCCATAAATTTGTTTTACTGTGTCAGTCTTATATTTCCGGCTTGTTTTGTGCTGCCACAGTAATAATTCTGTAGTAATTTTCTCCAGTCTAGGTGATACTGTAACATTTAAAGCTTGAGCTTTTATAAGGAGCGGAATCTCAGTTTACTGCAGTAATGAATAGTTGCAGACCTTCAGCAGCGTAACTACTTTTCCTCCTTCAAAAGCATTGATACAGTGGGTCAGTGACATCTTGTTGCATAAGAATGGTTCAACTTAATTCAGTGTACTTCAGTAGATCTAGGAGTATTATTGAAACTCTTCTGTAAAGCATGATTGAGTCGACTGAAAAAAAAGTTCCTATTTTATTCTCATTCTTTGAACCTTCATTTCCTGAGGAAATATCTATTTCTTGCTTCAGTCGTTCACTGCTTAGGTGGCTGTTCAGTGTGGCCGTGTCAAATATAAATTTCACAATCATGTTTTGTTTGTTTGTTTTATGATGTCCTTTGCTCGCTATTCAGCATGACTGCAAAGCACTACAGTGCACACACTGTACTTTAACGCTCTCTGACACTTACTTTGATAATCTGATGGGGTTTTTTGCACTGCTGTCAAAATGTATCTCTTTAAGGTGTCCATACCTGAATATCATCATGTTGGCAGGATTTGATTGTGATCAGAAAAAGTCATTGCATATATACAGACACACACAGAATGTTTTCTTGGTTTTATCCTGATAGCTGAATACACCTCAGCTTGTACTAGAACTTTCTCTCCTGGCATAATAAAAACATTTAGTGAGGAAGCAGCTACTGTACGAGGCACCACCTTCCAACCTTTTGGCCTTAATGCGTGTGATGGAAGGTCAGGGGATGGTGGAGAACACCTGGCCACAGCTCAGTGTAGTACAACATAGATGAAAAGCTGTGTGTCAGTCTCTTTTTCACTGCTGCAAAGAGAGAGCCTGGCAGAGAATAGACTGTCTGCGTTATATGTTTTATGGTATGGACTTTTCTTTGACCTGTTACAAGTTGTAAAATGTTATTATTTAGATTTAAACTGGCATTTGCTTAGTTTACTGTATTGCATCATTCCATAGAAATTACTATTGCTATTGCAGTCCAGTGACAGAGGGAGTGCTATATATATTTTACTACTACAGATTAAAGGAAGTCAGTTTAATCACCGTTTTTCAATAATGTTTTTAATGCCTAGCTATACTGGACAAATTAAGGCAAATTTATTTCCTGCAGTTTAAGTGATTTATAAAGATGTGAATGATCCAAGTATTGTACAAGATCAGTGATTTAGCGTCTGCTCTCTGGTTTGAGCTTCCTGTGTGCGTGTGTGTGCAAGAAACAGTAAGAGTCAGAGACGGGAGTTTTAGAGAGAATATGGAAACTGACTTTGAGCTTCAAAGCTGCTACGGTTATTCAGCTTTGGGATTCTGTGTCCTACTGGGTGGAAGTTTCCCAAGAGCCGAATGAAAACCTAAACCCTGCTTAAGCAGTCACTTAATGAAATCATTAGGTCTCACAAAGTTTCTTCCATTCCTGCTGTAAAATTAGCTTGAAGACGACACCTGATCAGATTGTGTGTAAATTTTCACATGCTGTAAACTACTTATCAACCTGAATCACAGTGTGTAACAATATGATACATATCTTGATGCATTCTCAATCATCCAGGAAAGTAAATCTCCAAAAGTTGATTCTGTTCATCTGGACGTAGCGTTTTGTGGGAGCTGGAAAGGCACCTAAAGAAAGCTCCAACCGATCCAGGAGAGAAGGACAACTGCTGCCCAAGCGAAAACCTGTAGTGATCCCATATGTGTCAGGAGTATCGGAGCAGTTGAGACACATTTTTTCAAAACACCGGGTCTCTGTGGCTTTTAAACCCCAAAACACGCTGCGCCAAAAATTGGTCCACCCCCAAGGATCGGGGCCCCCGACACAAACAGAGTAACATAGTGTACGCTGTTAAGTGCCAGGAGGATTGCCAGGATTTATACATCGGGGAAACCAAACAACTTCTGGCGAAGCGGATGGCACAACACAGAAGAGCCACCTCGTCAGGCCAGGACTCTGCAGTCTATTTACACCTACAGGCCAGTGGACACTCTTTCAATGATGAGGATGTACACATCCTGGACAGGGAGGAACGCTGGTTTGAGCGCGGAGTG
>VUQG01020302.1:0-19001 GCA_015106755.1 Etia nguti
TTTTTTTTTTTTTTTTTTCTCTCTCTTCAGTCTGTGTTGCACAGACGCATTGGAGCAGCGCTGTTTCCTCCCTCTCTCCCTGCGTGCGGGTATCTGAGCGCCGCTCTCTCCGTTTCTACCGTTTAACACTTCATGGCTCCTTTTAGGATTAGTGCGCCAATTTGAGGAGGTTCACGTACGTGTCCCGGGCAAATAGTTGCCTTGTGGAGACGGGGGAAAAAAAAAACTCCACCCAAGGATTGATAGATTTTTTTTTCTAAGGGATCAGTCAGCCGACGAGTTAAAAAGCATTGCTTAGTTTTATAGGCGCCCTGACGTCAGGACTGAAATATGAAATTGACTGAGACTCAGCCAATGAGCAGCGCGATCCAGGGACGTAATTAGCATAATAGTAAAGAAACGAAGTTTTCGTACCATCCAAGTCCATACACAAATTTACACATGAAACTTGATATTCATGTTAATGTTTTTTTCTAGTATGCGTGGGAAAACAAAGCAAGCAAGCAAAAACAAAAAACAAAAACGCAAATTCCGTGGATTACGCGTAAGAGTTTAACGATAAATTAAACTGGTCTGTAGCCTCACGCATTTTTGACATTAAAGTTCTTTTTTTCATTTTTTTCACTTAACCAACTTAAATATTTCAAGTCGAATTATGTCAGATTTATTATAGCCTCTCTTCTTAAACACCAATTAGACAAACTTTCTTGACCCTGGCCGCATGTAAAGCCTTGTATAGAGTTTTGAATTAGTTATTTATGCCATTTATTTCACAGGTTTCTTGTTAATAAGCGACTAAATCTCCAACTCTTCTTACACACTACCTACCGTTTTAAACTCTCAGCTCAAACACAAAGTAATTGTATTAAAAAAAAAAACATTTGCAAAATGAGCGTCACATTAATTGTTCAGTCTTTTCTTCGTCTAATCGCAGAAATAGATGACACGAATCGGGTGGTTGAGTAAGAAGGCGAAACAGTTTGAAAAGAGCACGGCACGGGTCTGGCTCGTCTACAGTGTTTGGAAACCCAATGTCGCCACCATTCGGTGCAAAAAGATACTGCAGGTGGCTCTTATCAGGCGGCGTAAACCCATTTTCTTATACACGTCAAGCATAATGTATTTACACTAAATGCAAGTCAATATCAAATCCTTTTCTTGTGAAACAGTGTGCAGTGAAAACATCTTCATCTGTGTCCTCCCATGTAATGATCACAGCATTAGCGGGCCTTTCTCTATCTCTTTGTACGTCTCTTTCTCTCCTGAAGCGCAGTCCTCAGGAGTGGTGGCACATAAGAACAAACAATGAGCAGGGCTATACACACAGGACCGGAGAGTAAATAAGAACACTCTCCCTGGAACATGTCACACGGGGAAACTTCAGAAAACTACAAAGCCGCCAGCAGATAATCCAACTCCCCAGTGTCCCAACACAAGTAAATATTCTCTTGGTCCCCGTGACTGTTCATGGGGACTTAACGTTAAACAGGAAGGATAAACATCGTGTTTTATTCATTACAGCACACATCAGGGGCCCTTCTGATGCTTTTGAATAAATATTAGCTAGATGAGATGTCCCATCTGATCCTGCTACATGCTTTTGCTGCTTGAGTGTAAATTTCAGACAGGCAGGACCGTACAGGAAGCAAACATGAAATTAACAACAATGAATATATGCTTTTATGTTTAAGGTGAAGCCATTTTTAGGTCTTTGAACCACTGTAATGGCATACCTTCTCATTGCCCTATAGAATAGTAGCTATGTAGAAAACGATCTTACAATCAAGGGTTGTAAGAAAGTTAAAAAAAATCAGGCAGTGAATAATAATTATAATTTTGTATGTTAGATGAGCTTGAATGCTCAAAATGATCACCACTGCAAAATATGTGTGGTTACAGAGAGCTGCTCAAGTCATATACGAGTCTGGGCAGATCTGTAGTTGATGCAACAGTAGACACAAGTTGCTGCGTGAGCTCTGGGTTTGCCAGATCTCTTAAACCAGGATTTATCTGCCTGGAGTCTCAAGGGTTAACAAGAAGACTAGAGCCAATGCATCAACTGCATTACTGAGGGCTAATAGTCCTGTATGCATCACTTTCTGCCTCCCTTTGGAGTTTCATACATATGAAGTTTACTGCCGTCTTTGTTACATCACACACACAATACACGGGTCTACATAAGTGTATATCATAAAAGATTACTTTGCACACAGTGTTAGTGGAGAGGAAAGTTAAGAGCATATGAATTTAAAAGTTATACCGTAATTGCATGCTTGAGTATAGAATAATAAAAAAACACTACAGGATCAGCTCCAACTAGAAATGTTTCTCCAAATGAATTAAGTGCAGACAAAATGAACGCAAGTGTCTCCTTTCAGTCAAAGTTTAAGTGTCCCACTGGGAGCATGAAATGCTTGAACCTCATCAATAGCTTTAAATACATTAAAGAATGAAACATTGAACTCTCTGAGGCTTTTATAAAACATTTTTTTGTGTGTTGCAAATGCCATTGTCGCAGCCTAACGTTTACAACCCAGCTTTGTGTTAATTGTCCGTCGCCTACATTTGGAAGCTACAGAAACTGTAAATGAGACACTGTCTGACCTTTCAGAGTTTAACCCCAGGAGAACACCGAGGCATTCTGGGTAACTGATAACCAGTGCTCCAGGACTTCCTTATGATTTACTGGTACAGTGACTTTGCTAATTGTTACATCTATTTAAAACATCCTCATTACAGTATGACTTATGTGCATGTTGCAATAGACCTCACTTTTTATTTTCAGCACGTTAACCTTTTGTTTGCCTCTGAGGTTCCTTCACGTTCTGCAGTTACAGATAATGTTCATGTGGTTTGTTTTGTGCTTTGTTTCAGTAGAAATGGTTTGAATACATGCTTGCTCAGCTGTACCTATTGGGAGAAGAAGGGGCTAGTGGTGTCTCCAAAATATCATGCAGAAACATCATTTATACACAACATATAGAAAAACCATGTACATAACCCCTGCAGTATAGTCTTTTAAATGAGAACTTAGGGGGAAAAAACTCATTACATGCACTCTACGCATTTTCAAAACGTGAATTTTATAACCTCGGTGCTGAAATTTTCACTGTGCCAAAAATAGCCAAAGTCATTACCACATTTAACAGACAGTAACTTAAATAAAATGACAGAAACTAAACCAAAGGATTTCTGTATTACTAAGATTATGTCTTCTAATCATCCATTACATTCCCAATGGGAGGTAGGCTTCATTTTCATCCTCAATCCCTGTTTAATGCCATATATTAAACTCTGGTGGCACTCCAAATGGAGGACAACCCGACAAGTGGGCTCAGTGGGCTCATCTGAGACACATTTAATTAGAGGGAAAGAAAATGAAATGTTTCGTGGGGTCTTAACTAACCGTTGTATCTTTTGTAATAGAATGAGGAGCCGTGAGAAGCTATTACAAGGAGAAGCAAGAAGAGCTCCACGCTTCCCTTTGCCAGTGTTTTATAGGGGGAAATAAAAGAATGCTTAATAAGATAATAAGCTTCCACATCACAGAAACACGGTGGCATATTTGCAAAGAAGAACATCTGACAGAATGGTCTTGGTCGCTATTTCCCCACCCACTATCTGACTATCCTGCTCCCCAGCCCCGAGTTAATCAGACTTTTACAACCCTTTCGATTCACTTACCTGCTCAGGAAGCAGATAGCTGCTATAACTGTTGGTTAGTGCGGGGATTTGATAAGCTGAAAAAAACTATTCCAGGTTGATCGTGAAGAAGCAGGCCCTCAACAAGTGAGTTTGTTCATTACTTTATATCAAGACAGAGAGACAGGGCATCCTGATATAAGTGAGGTTGCTTTGTTGTTTTTCTTCAGTCTATTTCTGCTGTTTGAACTCAGATAGTGGATAAGATTCTTGAGAATCCAGCACAAGTAAACACGAGTTTCGGATTCACCCGTTTGGATGAATTTGATTAGGGGGAAAAAAAAGCAGCGTGTACTGTAGCACCCTTTCTGTGTGGCTCTGTGGCTGACAGAAAGATGCTTCAGCCTGGTAATTAGCCACAATGAGCAGACTTGCATGTGTCAAACTCTCCTCTTCACATCTGGTTATTGTCTCTCACAGCAGGTGGACATCACAGGCGTCGTCTGAGCGGTCTCATCAGCTCTGTGGCTCTGTGCAACATGGGATACACTTCTATCATATATGTTAAAAAAACAGCAAAATGTCAAGTGCAGTTGAGTAGGATATCGGTAGTGTGCCGACAGCGCAGTCTGTGCGCTGATGATTTTTAAAGGCTTTTTCAGCACACAAATACGTGACGCCGGATGTTGCAGGTTTTCTGTGAAGTAGTTAATTGTGGATTCAACAGTCCTGGTTCATGAATGTAATAATGTTTACACACAAATACACAAAAATTAAATGTGAATTGTATGGAACCTGGGCTCATCTTCTCTCATTAGGCACACACTGCTACATTATTGGCCTCATTAACTATCCCCACCGTGCATCACCCAGCATGTGGAGAAGCAGGTAAATAACAAAAACAATACAGTGTACATGAGCTATTCATTTCCCCTTAAAGCTAATGGTTTCTAATAGTCTGCTGAACTAAGAGAGACACACTGGGACAATTTTAGCCTTTTGCGGCTAATGACTGTGATTTTCTATTTTTAGGTGTTTACATGAACACAGGGTTTGCCTGTGTGACTTCCAGTGTCCACATGGCATGATGATTCATGTTCTAGTTGGAGATTATGAGTTATTATTGATGTGGCTGTTCCAGTATATGTACTGCGCTATATGCTCTCTGCAACTGTACACTGTTATTAATGTCCACACTGTCCACTCTGTGCTGTTATTAATGTGACTCATATACATAAAGAGTTTCCCCATTAGTCAGAGTCCAACTGTGCCATCATACATAGATGAGTCCTCCTTCTCCTTCCCCTCCTCCTCCTCATCTTCATCAACACACACATGCATACTCACAAAGGTGCATGCAAATGCAGCATGCTTCTTCTAAATAAACTCTCCTTCAGTCTAAGACAACACCTTCTGTGACTGGGTGACTCAGGAGTCCTTAATCCCTTACGATAGTAATGAGACGAATTTTAAAGTTAAAAAAGCCACGAACAATTTAATTTGTTTTTAAGATTGAAATTGAAAGAAAAATAATTAAAAAACATTTTTAAATAAATAATTAATTCTTTAAGTTCATTATTAAGCAGCAGAGCCAAGTACGGTCACTGACAACCTCTGAAATGTGAGGATTTTCTGTGTTTTACATCAATGTAAATTAAATATATATTTATTTTTTGTCAGACAAAAGCACTGTAATGATGTTACCATAGTGCTGATAGACCGTTTAAAGATTAAGCTGGTTGGCGACGTAAACATAAATAATTTAAACTAATTAAAATTCTGTAAAATGTTGCACTTGTTCCATGCGTATACTGTATATCCCTGATATTAAAGCATAGTTTGTTCTGCTTTTCCAATTCAGGATCAAGGGGGTAGGGTGGGGTGCTGGAGCCTATCACAGCTATCACAGGGTGAAAGGTGGGGTATGCCCTGGACAGGTCAATTTGTTGCAGGACTAAAACATAGAGAAAAATAAGCATTCACTCTCACATGGTCAACTTAGAATCACCAATTACTCTAACCTCCTGCATCCTGCATGTCTTTGGACTATGGGGGGAAGCCCAGACAGAACCCACACACGCAAACTGCGCACACAAATACCCCCAGATTGGATTTGAACCCATCTTGCTCTGTGGTGACAGTGCTAGCCACTGTGCCACCCTGAGTTAGCTTGTATAAAAGAATAGTGTAAAGTTAGAAAAAAGAAATACAGTGCTGATATATAAGGACATGAATGTGGAAGTAAATGCTATGTGCCATGGTAACTATTGTAAATCTAACTGGGGAAAAAATGTAGGCTTAGTCACAAATATAAAGAAAAAAAAGAAGATGACTACAGGCTGCAGTAGTTCTCTCAGTCTTGCACGCACACACATACACACACACACATACACACAGACAGCTTCCAAGAGGCTGGTGCACACAGACCTCTGTGTACATCAGGGAGAAGCCGTAACAGACAGATGTGAAGTACATTACAGATACAACAGATCACATGACCCAAGTCTTCCCACACAAACCTCTTTTCTCCAGAGAGACTCTTCTAGAGAGTATTTAAAGATTCAGACAAAAAACGAAAGATGAGAATATAAACACTTCTGCGTACAGTGTGATTTAAGATTATTGCAGATGAATGCAAATATTAATTTTAAATTCGCTGTGATAATCCCCTCATCCGTCCCCCAGAAATTGAAGAATAATTTGGAGCGGAGGAGTGTGTGTGAGTGTGCGGGCAAACTAAACTCACATCCTTCTGCGTTATTCTGCACTCTGTCACAGAGGAAGCTGCAGAGACAATACAGCCCACAGAGCGCCATGGCCTCATACAGCAATCCTTTACATCTCCACTAGATTAATGCCACGAGACAAATGCACTTCCACTGGGATATTCTCTTCTCTGGGGGAGGGCGGGGGTGGGGAAGGAGAACGGAGGGGGAAAAGGGTTGACCGTTACTGGACTGAGGGGTGAGTGAGGCGAGATGATGAACAAGCCTCATGTAATAGGTGGTCTTTTGATTATGGCAATATTGAGTGTGGAAATGAGATGTTTATCAGATGTGGTTTTGAGGAAGAGACGGGAGGAGCGAGGGAGCAGGGGGAGGGCAGTGATACGCTTTAATCTGCCTGCTAAATGGAGGGTTTGACATGTTGTGTCTGTCTGAAGAACCCAGTGGAACAGGTGCTCTGTAAACTCTGATGACGATCACAAACACTCGCAATTAACAATTCAGGGAAATGATTTGAAAATGTGGACGCATGTGGCGAGCAATACATACACTTAACACTCAAACGAAAAGAGATCCTAAGAGCGACAGATAATTTATTTATTTATTTTTAGAGGGGGAAAAAGGAGGTTATGACAGCAAGAAGAAGCGAGATGAAGAAGAGAGGAAAGTATCTTTAAGCTTTCCCTAAAAACGCACAAACAGACTTAGTCAGAGTTAGTCATGGTTCTTTGCACACTCACAGTAGATTTGGATGCTTACACAGGAGCAGAGACACCCTTCCTGTTGCTTATCCGCTTCCTGAGCCTCAATTTGTATTGAAATCCCTCACAGGCAATTATCCATATGCGAATGGTGTACTTACTCTGAGCTTATATAAGTTTCTTTCTCAGTAAGCCGCACCATTTTCATTTTAAAACTGATTACAATTTCAGAGTTTATTCCTATGAGAAAATGGCAAAAATGGGTGCTCATAGTTAACACAGAGCATAAAATCCTGCTGGACCTCTTGCTGGCTGTATAATTTGAAAGATTGAATAATCTTTCCCTGGCATGATGTCTAAAATCCCTTCGCAAGAAGAGAAGTGGGCAGCAATTGGCGTCTACGTGGTCAAGAAGGCATTTTGTTGAGTAAAGTGTTGGCAGGCAGGCAGGAGGAAACCCTCACCACTGCTAACCCCCTGCTTCCTCACCCACCTCTCAGGCTGTCAGGAGTGTCATATATCTAGGGGATATCTGAGGGCGAGAGAGATCGCAGCCCAATTACGGGCTGATAACTAATCAATAGGTCACTTATTCCTACAGCAGGAAGTAAAGGAATGGGCCCCTGGGACACATAGTTCAGATTACTCTCCTCTCAACGTGGGACAGCCTCTAATGATGAAACAGAAAAAGAAGTGGCGAGAGGTAGACGGAGGAAGGAATATATATTTTTTTAAAAACAGACAGGAGAGAAGCTGCAATTTGGCAAAAGACAGTCATGTTATGAGGGGAGAAAGACATAAAGACAAACAGAAAATGGAGCACTCAATAGAGTGACAGCACATTCAAAGGACAGTTTGTTGTGCCAAATAGATGATGTGCAATATGCACAAGATGAAGCTTTATCAAATTACTAATTACTAATTCAAGAGTCCAGCAAACATTGTTCAGACAGTGACATAGCGTCCCTGGTCAAAAAAGGTCACAGTCAGAAGGTTAAAACTCTAATGTAGGGCCCACCTTTTCATGTCCAGTGGTCCAGGTAGATCCTTACTTACAAACCAGGAAATGTGGTCTGACAAAAGCAAATAAATGTATCTTTTTTGGGTGGGTAAATACAATAAATTTTTTTTTTTTTTACTTGACATAAAGATCGATCCATCCAACCTGGGTCTTGGGTGGCGGCTATCCCTGCTACCATAGCGTGAGAGGCAGGGCAGACCCTGGACAGGTCGCCAATCTGACGCAGGGCTGATATTAATATAATATACAAAAAAAATCTGTCAAATATCCAGTAGATGCTTATGAAGGATATCCATAAAGCTTGCAGGTAATGTGATACTCCCTCCCACAAATATTAGTTTGGAACCATTTTAAAGTATGAACTGAGATCTAAAACAACAATGACAACTTACTGAAAGGTACCTAGACCACATTTGAGTTCATTTTTATCCACTTTACACCAAAGGCATTTTCAGTTTAAATCATTTTATCATTGAAATTTATTCAGAGTTAATGGGTCCCTATTTCTGACAGAAGATCAAGCTGAATTAGATGTTTCAGTATTTAGAGGACCACTTTATCTTAGGTGATGGAGAAAAATCTGAAAGATGAATGTCTTGTAAGTCCTGTGCACCTACACATGTATACAGAAAACCCACACAGGGATGGGGAAACTCCACAAAACTCCACACAAATAGGGCCTGTCAGGGTTGGAACCTAGGACCCTCTTTTTGTAAACCAACTGTTAACCACCACGCTGCCCTTTTCAGAAAGCATATTTTGATTTTTTTAAAATAATAGATAAAGTGTTGATGTTGTTAAAAAATAGTTCTGTTCTATGTATTTATTTATTCATTCTAGTAGGGTGACAAGAAATGAGTATGTGAAACTATCCTCACTACCGACTAGCCCAAAGTAAAACAGAGTAAAATGCAAAGCTTCCAACAGACACAATGCAGTCTCCTGGTTAACATTCTTGGGCTCTTTATTCAGAAACTAGACAATGTCGTCTCAGCAGCCAATTTTACTACTGTATCACAGCACCAATAGTAATGGATACTTGCGCACATCTCTGAGACACCAGAGGCTTTAGAAACAGGAGCAGCAGTTGTTGGCCAAACATAAGAAGGTTCAGCCATCATAAGTTTCATATTTGCACTCGTTTTCCGACTCTAGTGCCGAAATATCATCCATGTAATTTGACTAAAAACTGGATGATAAACTTCTAAACATTTAATTCACTGCTAAAGGCCTCATCACCATTGAGCATTACTATAGTCTTCTCTAGAAAGACTCAGGATTCAGAGTAGCCAGCAGTTATGCTAGTTGTAGTCTGGGTTCTGGTTTCTGCCCCCAAACAAACCAGCCCTTGATGCTTGAAGGGTCCTCTTACTATGTAGTGCAAGAACTATTTGTTCTCATTTCTTTTGACAGGCCATTCGTTTTGTCGCTCCTCTGTCACTGTCGCCTTCATGAAGAAATATGGCAGCAGCCTCTGCCCCTGTTCCCCACACCCTCTGCCCTTAGCTGACAAGCTGCCCAGACCCCCGGTGGTCCCCCCTGTTTCCTAAGGCCCCTCATCCAATGCTGCTATCAGCCATACCACTGTTTATACCACTTCAGCGCCATAATCTCTGAGCTGGGGGTGGAGGACCCTCATCTGATAAGTGTTTATGTGTTATAACATTTATGAATGATTTGTCACAACTTAAATACATTTTAATGTTCACAATCCTCCTAGAGAAGATGAAGGAAACATATGGGCATGATTGAGTCTCTGTGCCTGTCTTACTCTCTCAATAGAGCCATCTAATCAGTAGAATGGCATTTTTGGCTGTCAGGTACAAGGCGTCAGTGAAAGACAAAAGACTAAACCTTCGCCATTAATACTGATCAGGTTTCTCCCAATCTGCTTGTTTATCCTCCTTTCTCCTTAGAACAGTACAAAGCTACTTTACAGCCTCTTAAACCAAACACGTTTCTCCTTGGCAATACGGTGGAACCACAAAACAGTTCTTAGTGACTTCAGTGATTAAACAAAAACAGTAGCTTTGGATGAAATGAGACAAGAGCGCAATAGAGGCAGAGAGAGTGAGAGTGAGCGTGAGGGAGAGAGAGAGCCACAACTTCATCTTCAAATCAGCTGCATTTGGCATCAGCACAATGGCCAGATCCAAAGTTTTCTACTCATAAGAACACACCACGCTCTTTCCAAATCGATTGGTAATACGTCTCATCCCATTGATGCCATCTCTAATCCATTCTGGGCTCCTTTGCAACATGGAGATGAAGGGACAGAGGAAGAGGTATGGCAAGGAGTGCGGAGAGAGAGAAAGTGTAAATACTGACTGAGCAGCCATGTATTCTGAGGAATTTGTGTTGTGTCGGGTTTTTTTCTCTCTCTCTCTTTCCCTCTACTGCGATGGGGCTGTGTTGTTAAGCTCTTTAGTCCGCGTGGCTAATGGAATAGGGTTGGCAGGATTACACAGGGCTAAAGCACTGTGCCTGGTGAGCCTTGGAGAAACCGCTGTAGCTCCGCCAAGTAAAAGGGAGGGAAGGATGGAAAAGGACGAGGGGTTTATAGAGCAGAAGAGGGCAAAGAAAGGGTTGGGGGTGGGGAGGGAGAGGGTAGGTTAATTGTAGAGGCGAAAACTCCTGGCAATTCAAGGACCATTATCACAACTGTCAGGTCTCATTCTGGATAGTTTTTTAGATTTCCGTTGCAGTGAACCAGAGGTGGTTGGCCTCTGTTGAACCCTCCGCTCCCTACAGGCTCTTAATTTTTAGGGTCACCAAATGCTGGTGGGGAGAAAAAATAGAGTGGAGTAGAAGATAGCTCACACTTAGCTTCTAATAGCCATAAAAGCAGCAGAAGGTTTTTAACTAGTCGTAAAATCAGTGGCAGGAACAGGAGGATATTAATTGGATTAGCGCATTCATGGTCCCGTGATCACCTCTTCTGCTTCGATGACCATTTCTGAGCGATGGAATTAGATCAGTTCATCATGCGATAAACCGTATTTTGGTTGGTCCTAAAGCGATACTGACAAAAACATTTCACATATCACACATATCAATATTAGTAGGCTACATGACAGCAATGACAGGATCATTGTCTGCTGGCTTTAATTTTTAAAGGGCCATTCCACTAATTTGAAGACTTAAAGTGAATCTATACCACAGCTGTACAGAAACAGCTGTAAACCATTGAAGATGATGCTTTTTAAAAAGAGAAGAAACCTTTTTATTTTTTGGTAAACTGTTTTAAAAGTCTTATATCGCTGCCTCAGATCCTTCATTTTGGTGATTTCCCCAAGTTTATGAATGTGCAATACTTAATAGCATACTACGCCCTTAAAGCATCATTTACTCTACGTCTGTTTATCCCAGAGAGTCATCTCTCTGCCCTTTCCCTCTTTTCTCTTCTTCCTTTCCCTCCTCATCTCCCCTCCTCTTGTTACTTTGCAGGAATAAATCTGTTTCCAAACATAATGGAGCCCTCCGTGGGGGAGGGGCCTCAGTTTAGTATACCTCTCCCTGATTGGCTCCTAGCCTTGATGTCGTATATGATGATAAATCTGGCCCAGGTGTCACCTCCTCGGCAGCAGGTGAGGATTGATGGGATACAGGAGGACTATCCATCATCCTGGGCAGGTGGCACGCTATCGGAATTTGGGAAATCTGTTCCCAATCAGGGTCCCGCAGTGCTCGGCGGGGTTCGCAACGCTGTTTGGGAGGCGTTACTGGAAATCAATGGCAACCACTCAAGGTCAATGTACTGTTAGAAAACTCCTTAAGCTCTGACAGATAGACCCCTCTACTCCTTCTCTGCCTTTCTTTCACTTTCTCCACAGTTGAATACGAGGAGACACTGACATCTTCTATCCTCTGCCGCCCTAGCCGCCCTGTTAAAGGAAAGGTGGTTTTTAGGTGGATGTCATTGTGGCTGTCTGGAGTAATTTGCAACATAGCCCTTCTCTAGGTGGAGCCAGCAAGTGCCAATCTGGGGCCGAGCCTGGGACTGGGGTTGGGGCCGGGGAGTATTGGAGATCTAATAAAAGCCCAGGGCGCCTGCCTGGCTCCTTATTCTTATAGATTACCTGTAAGTCACCTTGTCCCTGCTACTGTAAAGGTTGGGAGTTAAGCTGCATAAAGGCAGACATTCACCCTCACCTCCTTGGCTGGCTGAAAGTCAATTCAAACTGCAGATCAGAGGAGGGGGGAAACTTTGTTACAGACTTGCTGCAAGTCAGTGATTCAGCATCTAGTCTAATTGTGGTTTCAGTTGCAACCTAAAATGGATGGGGACCCAGTAAGTAGAGTTTAATCATAGCTTGTCAAATCAATACTGTAAAGCACAACATGTGTTGTCTTCTTTTCTTCTTTTCAATTTAGCTCCCAGAGACAGACAACTATTTTTTTTTTTTGCTTGACGAAGCAACAGGAAAAAGAGAGACACTGTATTTAAAGGCCTTAAAACAACTTTGGCTTACTGCAGATTTACGCCTAACTTCAAAAAGAGTCAAGTCATCTTTACTTTAGAGCATCTACAGTTAGTGAAAAAGGATCACAAGACTACTTGTTTGTAAAAGCTTCAACATTTAGTGGCCAACACAGAACAGTACTATGTGAATAAATGCGCTCTCCTATGAAGCAAGTTCAACATACCGAGGATAGATTTTCTTTATCTGGGTTCACATCGGCAGTGAGGCTAAATGGTCACATGAACATTCGTTATCAAGTCTATAAGTAAATCCAGGGTTTTCCAATCTGGCTGCAAGTGCTTTGATATGAAAGGGTCCCTGCTGGAAGCATCTAAACAATCACAAACACAGAGATCTACTGGCAGCAGAGCGACTATAAAAAGAAAGAGATTATACAGAAGATCAAACTAGCTGTTTCACGCTACGTCGATGAACAGAATCCACTTTTTGGGATTTCCTTACCTAGATGATTGAGCATGCATCAAGACAAAATCAAACTATGATATTAGAAAAATATGATGACTTTAAACACAATACTACAGCAAAGCTATGCCAGAAAAATGAGCAGTCTGTGAGTGTGTCTGTGTGAAAGGAAAAGTGCTGTGCATAAAATTTACCTCACATCTCGGGCTGCTTATATGTGTTTGTGCTTTAGGTGCTTTGGGCAAGTAACACTAAAAAAGACCTACTATATTAATAACTGTGAGCTGGGGTCCTGACTATGAAGAAAGTTCAATACACTGAGGACATCTTTTCTTTATCTAGGGTTGCTGGCTTTCCTTTCTGGACAATCTGAAGCCAGAATGGAAATCTGGAAACTGAATGTGTAAGTCAATAGTTTAGTCAACAGTCAATAGTTCATTAAGACATACCAGACTACAGATATGTACTCTACTACTCATCTGTTTACATGTGTTTCAGGATTTCTTTGCTGATCCTTGAGTAAAGAATTTAAAAAATGCATTCAAATGTAGTTTTAGTCTACTTGACAATTTGATAAAAGCTCCATAAGCACAAATAGGTGTCCGATTGCATGAACATATATTGGTTCTTTCAGAACTTTCAAACTTGTGAAATTGAAATTGTTGGTAGCTATCGGGGGAAAAAGCGAAGGATAAAGCTGTTTAGAAGTTGCCAAGCATCTACAGTATATTTCTTACTGATGCTTATTGAGGAAAGAATCTTCCAGAAATAGTGATGCTATTTTCCAGAGAACAAATTGGTGTTTCATTGGTTTCATGGCTCCAGACCTGACCTGGTCAGCATCATAACTCACTATGGAGATGTAAACCTGTAAAACGTGAGCTTCCTTCCTGCTTTCTACTGCAGGCCTCCATCTTTGCTGTTCCTCTGACCTTGTCTGAAAGGTTAAGTGTCTTTTAGCATTTTGTTTTGGACCACAAATGAACTCTGAACTTGGACTCCTTCCATCAGTGTGGTTTTAAGCTGCGGTGACACACAGTGTTTTCAACTATTTTTAGACTTAAAAAGTGATGCTTTGAACACCTGACTTTACTCGTGGTTTTGAACCTATAGCAGCTCCTTTTTGTGCCCACGGCCTTTTCGGTAGCTGCGGTCGTGTACAAGTAGATGCTGATAGGGTAACACTTTTGACAGATCCGCTAAACGAGAGTAAACGTACTTCACTGGACCACGAGTTCCCCAGACCACCAGAGATACATTATCTGAAACATCACTGCGGCTATAAAGTCATAAAAAGCAACAGATAGGAGTCAGACATACCTTGCTCCAGTTACTGAAAATCACTCTTTGTCACAATCTTTGAATCCCAGATGTCTAAAGTTCTCATGTAGTCTTGGTTTTCCAGGTGACTGTGGTATGTCGCTACAAAACAACTAAAGTAGCATAACGAGATTATTAAGGCTCCAAACACAGCTGTGTAGCCTACCTTGGTTTAATACGGAACTATGGTCGTCGAGGATTTTACATTTGATCACCGAGGAAAGTTTGGCTGATGTAGCGCCAAACTCTGCAGAAGACAGGAAACTGGAAAGCTGCAGTTAGGGACCGTTTCAAAACAGTTCGACGAAACGAACTAACAGAGCTTCTAGATTTTTTTCTTTTAAAAAAAAGTACAAGTTTTCAGCATTATATCCATTTTCATGTTAGCATTCTCCAACTTCCAATTTCGTCTTCGTGTTATTAACTTCATACATTTAAGACACTATGAGGCTAAGGTCATCGTCATCAGATCCACATAAACAATCAGCCATTTAACACATGGAATATGTGCACAATGTGCAACATACTCAAAAAACATAAAGCCCAAATTAGTATTAACAGCCATCTGATTCTTAAATTAAATTTGTTATTATATAAACATTACTCTTCCACATTGCACCCTTTGTGTATGTAACTTAACAAACAACATGCCAACAACTAAATGCATGATATCAGTTAGATGGTGAGAATTTGTGTATCTGTGCATAAGAATGGTGACAGCTCTGTTTTTGTTATTGTTATTGAGTGAGTCTAATATTATTGTAGGTTTACATAAAACTTTAGGTTCTAGACTTACAAATATCAATTTCTGAAACTTGTTTTGAACATATGAGAACAAGTTGGGCTGTTGATAAATAAGAAAGCACTGACAAGTGTGCATTTACGACCGTTCACTCTCACCTACATCCCTCCTGACACATAGCAGCTATCTGTCTCCTTATGTTGACCTCATTACCTATCTGGGGGTCAGCTCCAGGGAAGGTCAGAGACCTAACAAACTCTGTCTCTGTTCATCTGAACTGTTAACTCATATCTCTTCCTCTTACCTTTTACCTTCCATGCTCTTTCTTCTTTTATCAAAATTCAGCTGTTCAGAACATTTCATATGTCAGTCTTCTATGTCTAAGTCCATCTTACCTTTACCTCTACTAGTCTCCCCCGTACACATTTGCCACCCTGCCCCTCTATCCCAAGGTGACCCTGCCTCACAATCCCCACTATCGGTCAGACTCGGGCCCCTATTAATCCTACTTCATTTGTCCTGCCTCTCCCCTTCACTTTGGGAGGAATTTATGACAGTACCTTAAATGCTAATGGAGTCTAATCTGTGGAGAGCTTCGCTCTTTTCTAAAGACTCCTATCACTCTTTGTGCCACATGCATACAATGAGTCCACACATATAGGGACAGAGCCAGACTGGTATTAAGAGAAAGTTCCCTCAGTGAATAGACAGCACATGTTCATTCAAATACATTTCCACCCAGGAAATCATGTTCTCTTTGTGGACTGGTGCAAATAATATTTTTTGTCAAAATGCCTCAGGTTCAAAAGATGAATCCTCTATCAAAGTTCAATGGCTCAGAGTAAGAGTCACTGTAGTGAACTGGAGAGATTAATTTTGGCCCATGGTACTTTACTGTGACTAAATGTATGTCTGTCCTGGTGGTGTCTGTCTGGTTCCCTCTGTCAGTCTGTCACAGTGACAATTAGTATGAAAACTCCTGAAGAATGTTTAGCCTCACTCAAGGATAAAACCTGTCAAAAATAAATGCTTCCTTTCGAAAAATGCGTGTTTATAAGAGAGAGGATAAAACTGGACAATTTTCTGCCTCACTAGTTTATTCAGTGCAGGGATAAAATAATGCACATTTTAAATGGATGTAATTACTAGTTATCATTGGCAGTTACTCCGAGTCACTTTGTGCTAGAATAGAGTAAAGGGGCCAGTGGTTTTTCACTTCTCACTGGAAACTATATACCAAACACACAATGGCTCTGTGAGGAGAACCATTACGACACTTCATTTCAGCACAGAGATCCACTTCATGCACTCAGTGAAAACAGTGTGAAGGACGATACTCGTGAACAACAAAGACGGAAAAACTGTGAAGGATCTGTGCGAGTAGATGGACCTAAATGAGTGTATATACATGCAGATCACACACACGTGCACACATGCTCATGCTTACCATCACAGACCACAATCTGTGATCTCAGTGCATTAATTAGCGAGACATTTGTCTGTCTTGCATACCTAAATATTTTAATCAGTTTGAATTCAAATTGTCTGATAATTAAGTTCTGGCCCCACTTATTTTGAGTAAATGTCACATAACTAAAACAGCAGTTTGCACATGCGCACACGCAAGCCCCATAATGACACCAATATTTAGCATAAATACAGTTGTGTGATAAATCTGAAATCATTTACCTTTGTTTCCGCTCATTTTTATTTTAAGATTTTAAAATGAAAGAAAAAGAAAAAAGACGATATACTAGTACTAACTTAAGACAGGTTAAATTCCCAAACCACCGTAAACATTTTATTAATGAATGACAACTAAAATAATTAAATGCAAACACAGAAGTTTGAACTATGGCTGAAACTGATCGTCGCTTCCTAAACAATACTGTATAGTCCACAGACAAATCTCTTTTAATAATCAACAGAGCATAATTACATCCGTAATATCAATGGAGGAACATCATATTGGAATCCACTGAGGCGTGTGTGTGTGTGTGTGATTGTGTATGCGCCGGGGTGAGTGTGTATGTGTGTCTGAGTGCATGTCCACGCACATGTTAATTCTGTGCTGGTCACTGGAGGAAGCTACGCAAGAGAAGGCAAAGCTGTGATTGCGTTGAGCACTGTGCTGCGACCGACAGACTTAATACCAGCCCCACTGGGCCGAGATCAGCTATTAAGATAAACCGGGCCAACTTAGTTTAATTCCTGGGCAGAATTACGCTGAAACCTGGCCTGCATTTGCATTCATGGAAATTTCATTAAAAGCCTAATTTTTGCAAAGATTTAGGTTCTCCTGTTATTTCTTAAAGCAGACCATTGCCATTTGAATGAATGCATTATGCATGAGAAGCACTGTGACATAAAGCAGTTTAGGGAAAGACACACCTTTTATTTCAAGCCCTTGATTTGTATGAGAGAAAAGAGCGCGCGTATGATCCAGCACCATGCGCAGGCCCCATGTATTACAGCTGTGCTCTCTTTGTGGTCATGACCTCTTTGAAGATGCCTGTGTGTGGTACAATTGTTGGTCCATTTATCTGAATATAAATTGAAGCAGGTCACCCACTGATCCAGCAGTTCAGCGACGCAATCAGATTAACCACGTCTGCTGTGACTTCAGTGAGGCTTCAATAAAGCAAACTGTAACAAACCTGGTCACCCTACGGTTAAAACACAGCCTGACAGTGAGCTATTGGTTCCTGGAACTGTGGCTACCCATAAGGCAGTTCTATTCTCATAATCACCACACATAATGGATGATATGGGTCAACGTGGAGGTGGGGTATTTTTCATGCTCACTTTTAGCCAGCCAGCCTATTCTTTTTTAGAATCTCTTCATGAGCAAGTTGGAACATCGCTGAATCTCACACTGCATTTCTTCCTGTTTTAACCTTGGTTTGACTTGTTTACCTCGGTACGTCAAGAGGAGGTCACGCTCGAGGCTCTCCGAAGACAAAAAAAACCCCCTCTAAAAACTGAAAACAGCATGTTGTGACGGGGACAACAAGTTCTACAAAATTATTTTCACTATGTATACAGTATACTAACACGATTCTCTAAAATGAATTTACACCAAAAGTTAGAAACATTTATTGAGAAATAGCTCTGAAAACCATTTTTGATGAATGTGTAATATGCACACACGTCTGTCAGACGTGTTATATTTTCATATGTTTTTATATTCAGCCATGCATTTATTGCTGTGTCTTGAATATAAAACACAATAAACCATATGGCGTTTTTATTTGTTTTCTGGCGCAGGTTTACAGTGACAAATAAAAGTAAATCTATAGGTGTTTTATGACAAAGGAAATGGCATGAGACTCGCTGCACCCTGATGACTGAGGACAGTAAATATGACCATCAGCAACCAAGAATTGTAACCTCTGAACATGACTTTTGCTCACCGCATCTATTCATTTGTATTACAAGACATGCACACTGTTGATGCTGCCCGCCGGTTGCCAGCCTCCTTATATTCCTCTGCTTGTCACGCTAAGACTTTTTACAATCAGGCTCATGCAAGAAATAAATGCATTTATCATGTCCAGTGTCTTCTCCTCACATACTGTACGCACACACACACAGAACAGCTATAGCCTCGTGCACTTTTGCCTCCCACTACCTAAATCCACACTGTAACACTGTCAGGGGGGTTTTAGTGAACATGTTTACAGTGCTGTGCGGACAGTGATCATGAAGTAGCCTCTTTTCCCCCCAGCTCCATCTCAACCGCCTTAAACTTTAATAGTGGACAGTTAAATATTAATAACTGATATCAGTGGGGGCTGCTTTACTGTTTTTGGCAGCGTTACAACATTTGGCCGCTTGAGCTCCATAACTACTGCCCTGGTCCTGCTCCAAAGAATGCTCACACACACACACACACACACACACACACACACACACACACACACACACACACACACACACACACACACACACACACACAACATC
>VUQG01020306.1:0-11525 GCA_015106755.1 Etia nguti
TTAACAGGGAAAAGGGGGGCACAAAGAAATACTTTTCTTTCTTATTCTTATTATAAATGTCTCACTTTTAACAAATAATTATCTGAATCTTACAACAAACATTTTCATCTGATGTAAAATGTATAGAAATCCATTATTGTACATAGTAATTTTTTTTCAGGGTCCCATAATTTCTTCAGAAGTAAGTACCAGTATTATCCCACATTCCCACATTTCCCAGGCATGGGATTTCTCTCGTGGAAATATGCACATTATTTTTTCCTTTCTGTTGCTAGGTGGCACAGTGCACTTGTGGCAGGATATTGCTAACATGTAAGCAAGCTAGAAGACTGGCATCCTTGCTGGGTATCCAGTTAGGGAAGCAACACATTAATATGAGAATTCTGAGTAAAACCAAAGTTACTTTCCCTAGTAACTAGTTACTTTGAAAGTAACGAGTAACTTGAAGTAACTGAGTTACTTTTGATAGAAGTAACTAGTAATGTAACTAAGTTACTAATTTAAAGTAACTTACCCAACACTGCTAAACAATAACAGCAAAATTGATACATTTCATGAATGCTTATCATTTTTGAGAAGTGAAACCGCTTTCAGATTTAAATTGCTGCATGATTATGACATTTTACTGACATTTTATCTTCATCTTCATTTGTGACTTCCTCAAGTTGAGATGGAACTAAATAGCTCAAAAGCAACAATTTGTTTAATTTGAGTTTGCTTGTTTTAGGTTTTTAGAGGTAGGATTTGCAGGTTTAGGATTTATTCCTCTTTGCTTTAAGTTCACCAAACTGGGACAGTGTGGGCGCCAGTTTTCAAGTTTTTCACAGTTTATGAAAACGAAATTGACCAATGAATGAAGAAAAAGAATGTGACAAAAACTAAAGAACTCTGACTTTTATTAAAAAAATTAACACACTCCTCAAACACACACCCACGCACACACAATGCTTTCATGTGTTGTCAGGTTTTTACAATAAAAGTCATTCAATAAAGTAATTCAGTTACAAAGCTTTAACTTAAATATAAAGCAGTAAGCAGGCTGGTCAAGGAAGCAGCAGTAAAACAGAACTGATAAGCATCATTTATATACTTGCATCCATAAAGGCTGATCTTCGATCTGCATTTGTTCCAGTGAGGGAAACCATTTATTTTCATAATCCTCACAAGTTTTGTTCGGACTGAACACCATCTTCTTCTTCTTGGCTATAGGGATCCCACCCTATCCTTATAACATCCTCTTCTGTTACCAACCTTCTGTATGTCCTCCTTCACTAGATTCATGAATCTTTTCTCTTCCTTTGGAACTTTCCTTTACTTCCTCGTTTCATCACTAAGTGTCCTTTTGTCCATTCCTCTGTCCAGGGGATGCACCAAATAACTCCTTAGCACTTAATAGAATAGAATAGAATAGAATGCCTTTATTGTCACTATACAAATGTACAATGAGATACAGAGCATCTCGTACTCAGTGCAAACATGTGGGGACATTAAGCTGCTTAAGCTGCAGTTTACCAGTAATTTGGTAATTCTTCTTCTATGACCCAGAGCCCAAACTCTGCACAACACTCTTTCTTTTTCAACTTCCACTGTTTAATCCTTGCCCCTACCTTCATTCACTTCCTCTCCTTGATATCCTGCAGATTACGATTTGACATTGCCTAGACCCATCAGATTGCACTTTCTGCAGAAGATTTAGTCGTCCTATGTCCCTCCTCTTGGAATGCCATTTCCATTCTTTTTGCAGAATCCAGTACCATCTCTCTTTCCAGCTTTATCCCCTAAATACATACCAAACATCTGCTCATCATCTTTGTTTCCTTCACCTACAATGTGAAAAAAAAATATCTCTGGAGTATTTAAGGAAAGCAAAGTAAATCTGCAAACGCACAACTTTTCTTTTGTTGTTAGAGAACAAGGTCATCATGACAACAGATCAACGAGAAAAAATTATGTTTTAATGAGTGAAAAAGGAAACCACAAAGAGACCCTGTAGTGCAAGTGCAAATAGGTGAGGGGTTGTTCATAGTGTCTCTCATTAGGTGTGGTTTCCTATATCAACTTGTGGAAACAAAAGTGAAAATACTTCTCTTTCTGCCATTGTGTAAGATCCAGTTAAACACACAACAGTGCAATGTATTACTTTAGTTTGGCTTGTTGGTAATTAATTATTGAAAAAGAAGACTGAATTCACTTTGGAAAGTTCAGTCAACATAAAAATAGGAGTATGTGAGGAGTTGTTCATCAAAAGTGGTTTTCTCTCTGAACTAATGAAGTGGAAATAAGATTAATATGTAAATTGGGAATTTAATCTGTGTTTCTTTATTTATTTGTTGTGTGTGTAATAGAAACAAAAAAAAAATGCTTCTCTTTCTGCCCATTGTTTAAAACCCAGTTAAACACACAATGACACATTGTATTACTTTAGTTTGGCATCCTGGAAATTAAGTACTCAGGAGTGTGAGCAGAAATCGTACCAGACATCATATCATGTGACTACATGTAGGCATCAACTAAGTAAAGGAAATCCTGCAGCGGCAGCTCTGCACCTATGATACAACTTAAGGTACTGTACAGTCATTCTCCTTATAGAAAAAAAAATATGTAAAATGTTTTTCCCCTTGTTTCTCCTGGTTAGTGAAACTGCTCACTGATGTGTTTGTTGTGATAACTGCACCTTACTTTATATACATAGCAGATTTTATGCTGTAAATTTAAAGGGAATTAGTTCATCCTCGTCTTGCTTGATCAATTTCTCTCCAAAACTATTGATCATTAACAAATGTCTTGTTTTTACATAATAAATTAATTATCCCACTCATTAGAGCACTAAGTTGGAGCCTAACTATTCTATTTTCATTTCAATCATGAGCTCTCTTATTCAACTCAAGATCAACTTTGAAGACTGAGCTTGTACTGATAAATAGCTGTGTAGAAGAATTAAATGCACTTGCAAATCATTGGGGATAACAGGCCTTATTATTTTCATTTTATTTATGTACTGCAAGTCACAAAACTTTAAAGTATCAGAGATGGAACTCAAACAATCCAACAAATGAAAGACTTCATGACGGTAGCAAGAAAAGAGAAATGTCATTTAACAGGAAAGAAGCTGTGGCAGAACCAGGCTCGAGTGAGACAGCGATGTGCTGCAACTCACTGGAGGGTGAGAGGGGATAAAAGCAATCACACACATATATCACTTTGGTTTCTTTCTTCTTTTTTTTAAATTTTAGATCTGGCAGTGAGAAGAAGAGATGTATGCTTTACAGTGACTTCATTTTTTCATGTGTGTTTACTTCAAAGGTATGATAAGTTCTGTAAAGTATACACAAGTACTTCTAATATGCTCTAGAAGTGAACTGTCAGTTTTTTGCCTTGTGATGTATCTATTTTATCCAGTAAAATGTCAGATTTTTAGGGGAATTTGTACTTTACTTGTACTATTTATTTACACTTCACTTCTCTTGTTGGTTGCCTTATTTATGTGCTTCCTTTCAACACTGCTGTGAAATTTATTAGTTACTCAAACAGAAGCCTCACCTTGGACCACTGATGTGCCTTCTTCAGTTAATGGTCTCCTTGGCTCATGTGTGGTGATCCCCTGCTCTTATAACTACCCAGATCCACAAGGGAAGGCCAAAAGCTTCACAGGGATTTGGATGACCACAGAGGGGGATCGAGTCATCTACCATCCACCTGAGTCGAAAATTGTGAAGCAGTATCACAGTCGAACAAAACTTCTTAGAGACGCCAGCAAGAACTGCTCTCTGATGATTGAAAATCTTCAACAAAATGACAGAGGACCTTTTTATTTCAGGATTGAAATTGGAGGTTACAACAGCGCTTCTTACAGAAATAACAAAGTCTCCATTTCAGTGATGGGTAAGTAAAGTCAACAAATTTGAAGGAACACATAAAAGTAAACTTACACTTTGTAGTTCTTATAATCCTTTCTTCATTTCCAGTGTTTCTTTCCATTTCTGAGCATTTCTAGTTTTGCCATATCAGGTCTGACCAGATTCATTTGTATCAGTAACAGGGTTATATAAAACATTATATAACCCGATTTAACATTTTTTTATTCATCCTATAAATTGAATTCAGACTGAAAACTAAAATTCTGGAAAATAGCTTGTAAATCACCCCCTGATTAGGAAACATGGATAGACAACATACCGAATGAAGCTCCAGCTCTTTTCCAGTTTCACTGTATTTTTAACCAAAACTGATTGTGGGGTAGGCCTTGAAGAAAGCATGAAATACTTTTCTTATGATTCCTTTCCTTTTATATTTCCTTGTGATGTATATTATTAATGCAACTATGTTATGTGTTGGTAACCTCAGTAGAGTATAAGTAGACTCCTATTCATGTTTTACCAACAAAGACTTCAACTTACCAGTACACTAACTACTACGCATGTGTCATTACAGTAAACTTATGTTATTCGTGATCTTTCTTGTTTACACAGATGAACCAAATCCCATTGATTTCTCTGTGCAAGAGGAGGTAAAGGAGGGTGAAAATGTGTCTGCATCCTGTTCTGTGTCTCACTCCTGCCCCACATATCCACCTGATTTTCACTGGAGTCACTCTGGAGAGCAACATTTTCAAGCACAGAAGCTCCAAAATGGCCAATGGAAAGCGACATCTATTTTGACCTTTCACTCAAACCGCACAGATAAATCTTTACGATGCAGGGTAACATACCAGGGAGGAAAGCACCAAGAAAAATCAAAGACCATTAAAGTAAAATGTAAGTGTGCAGCTTCCAATGCTTGTTGATGATAAAGGAAAAGTACAGTATAAGTAAAAGTATCTTTATTACAGTCTAATTGTTGAAGTATCAACGGGGCTTGTTTGATGATGATGATTATGATTGAATTATCAATATTATCACCAGAGTCAACACTAATTTCTTTGTTATTTACAGTGAATGAGCTTTTGGCACAAAGATGATTAAATTCTGTCTCATTCCGTGTTTTTTTCACCTGCAACATTTTTAAATGGCTTCACAAATTAAAATTACATTTATTATTAATTTTGTCATTGCAGTTTTACTTTTCTGTAATGTTGCTTACTTGATACTGATGTCAGTCTAGTGGTCTCACAGTGAACCACTAACTAAAATGTATTAACTAAACTACTGGATGGATTGCACTATTTTCGCACTACATTTATGTTTCTAACTTTGGCAACTCCCTAGAGTTCTCATTAAGCACCACAGTTAGAGTATATGAAAATGTTTAATGAAACTCAGCTTTGACCACACTGCATCGTTTAGTAAAAGAACACAAAATAAACATGAAGAGCTAAATGTTTCTATGCAGATGCTCCAGTGAATGTGAAGGTTGAGTACCAGTCAGATGTGAATGAGGGAGAGACTGTACACCTGAAGTGCTCCAGTGATGCTAACCCTGTCAGCAGCTATGAGTGGCACAGTGAAACTGGTGCTCTGCTGTATAAGGGACAAACCTACACAATGTCAAATGTCTCCAGACATTCAGTGGAGGCCATGTACTGCACTGCTGTCAATGAAGAAGGACGAGTCAGGTCAAGCACCGTGCAGCTCAATGTGTCATGTAAGTAAATAATAGAACAAATATAACAACAAAAGATATTTTTATTTTCATTCAAATATACATATATAATAAATGTATGGTTCTCTGTTATTTGATAATTATATTTGCTGTTCTTACAGATGCCCCTGACATTAACACTTACTCTAAGTGCTTCTCAGAGAGGGGCATAGTAATATGTGAGTGCATTGTGGAGTCCAGGCCTCCCAGCATGGTCCATTTTGTTTTTGGTGACAGAGTTGTGCAAAGCAGCAAAGTAGAGACAGTTGGCTCTGTTACTACTGGGACTCTGCAGACAGACTTTCGGTCCTTTAAGTTTGTTCACTGCCTGGCAAACAACACGCTGGGAAATGCAAACCTC
Source organism: Etia nguti (assembly GCA_015106755.1). Taxonomy (NCBI): domain Eukaryota; kingdom Metazoa; phylum Chordata; class Actinopteri; order Cichliformes; family Cichlidae; genus Etia; species Etia nguti. The sequence continues at coordinate 5,939 of VUQG01020306.1, forward strand.
AGACTCTCATTACCTGTTAATGGTAAGAAAAGCTTTGACTCTAGAGAACATAGCATAGATTATTACCGGTCTACATTTAAGTGAGAAAAAAATCATTCACAATACTTTCTTGCTTTTTGAACAGATTACATGCAGAACATTTTTCTAGCCTCTGGAGCAGGTGTGATTTTGCTCATTATTTTGATCGCCACTGGAGTGGGAGTTGTTACAAAATGGTAAGTTGTAACAGAATATATTACATACTATGCTACAGTATATAATATACTATATACTAATAATAGTATTCTGTTAAAAGTGTTATATTATTGCTATATACATAGTAATAGTAATAATTACCTTTTATTGTCATCAGAGTTGGGAAGTAACAAAGTACAAATACTTCGTTACTGTACTTAAATACAATTTTTTTAGGTATCTGTACTTTACCCAAGTACTTTTTTTTTCTGACTACTTTTTTACTTTTACTCCCTACATTTTAAACAAATACCTGTACTTTCTACTCCTTACATTTTCAAAACAGCAACACATGAAAGGCAGTCCTGTTTGTTTATTACTCCTCAGAGGATGTCGTGTAAAATGGGATGACATGTGCCAAAGTCAGGGGTTAAAAGTGAAATTATTTTGAGTTATGATTCTTTTCCCCACACTGAGCGATTACATCCAGTTTTAGGGTTCCTCCACCTGCTGAATCCCCTGACAGTACATATTTTCCTGTTTAGAGGCAAAGTCAACCTCTACAATGTAGGCAACAGAAAATAGATATATAATTTTTATTTCCCTTCTTTTTCTTCTGATTCAAGCTGACTATAATTAGAATAAAATAAAGTTAGACCACAGTTTTTATTTTGATCAACTGATATTATTTTACCATTATGTTAATATAGCACGAGGTTCAGTTAACTTTGCACAAAAATAGAAACATTTTCCAAAGAGCTCTTTTTTACTTTCTTGCTTTGAGTACATTTCAGAGCCGGTACTTTTTTTACTTTTACTTGAGTGAAGAAGTTGAATCAGTTCTTCAACTTTTTCTGGAGTTTTTTTAACAGTAGTATTTGTACCTCTACTTTAGTACAGAATGTTTCTACTTTTTCCAACTCTGATTGTCATTGAAGGTAAGTATACAGAGTATAAGGAAGTTAAAGAAAGTAAAATAATCAGCTTTTCTTCTGACTTAAAAAAAAATCTATCAACAGGGGGCAATCAGGAGGCACACCAACATCTGACTTGTGCACCATGAAAACGGACAAACCTGTGGAGGTCCCTCATTATACCCCAACAATACGGTTTTAATTCTCTACCTCAGTTTGCAAACAAACATAACTTTAACCATGATTAAATATGACTTAAGAATATGTGTGATTTTATTTTATTTTGGTGTAGTTGAAAAACTAACATTTGCTTTTTGCATTCTTTTTGCAAGAGAACTGAAAAAGAACTACGAGGATGTCTACTGCAATGACATTTTCACCAGTGATCATGTATATGGCAACATAGGGGTGGGTAAAGTTTTCTCCAGTCATCCATTATGTGCATGCATGAAAGAATGTGGTGAATTAATCTTGTTTTCTATGCAGACTGACTGGGATGAGAACAAATATGCCAATGTCTAAGATCTATGGAAAACCAGCTACAGTCCATGTTTATTTGCTCTGAGTCAAAGACTTTTTTAGCTGCTTCTTCATCACAAGGGGTCACCACAGCGTGTAGCTTGGCACATTTGATTTGGTGAATTTTATGCCAGATGTCCTTCCTGATGCAAGCCTAAAGGGCATTTGTACTTCCAGGGAATTGAACAAGTAATCTGTTCTCCAAGTGAATGCTTTTATCCCTACAATAGGATTCAAGAAAGACAAAACAAAAAGAAAAAATCCTTTCACAATTTTCATTGTACATCATATAGAGTGGTGTGAAAAAAGTGTTTGCTGATTTCCTATTTTTTTGTATGTTTGTCACAGTCAAATGTTTCATATCGTCAAACATATTTAAATGTTGGAAAAGAGATAAATAAACAAATAAACACAAAATGCAGTTTCTAAATGAAGGTGTTTATTATTAGGGTAAAAGAAAATCAAACCTACACAAAGATCATAAACCTGTGTGAAAAGTCTGATTTTTTTTTTGGATAAACCGAAACATTTAAATGTGACAAGCATACAAAAAATAGGATGTAAGGAAGGGGGAAAACACTTTTTCACACCACTGTATGTATGAAATTATATTTTCTATAATCTGTAATTCACATTTTCTTCGTAAAATATAGTAACTATACAGCAAAAATTTTTATTTTTCCTATTTATTTTATTTTTCAAATCAAATGATGTGCTTTGAAAATTTACCATTAAAGTATTGTGATACCTATAAATGTGACAAGTTGTGTGTTTAATAACTAATTTACTATTATTAATACTGTTATTAGTTACCCAATAACAACACAAGGTATGACCTTCTGCATTTGATTGACATGTGTGTTAAATCGATTAATATTACTGCTGCAGAGGTTAAAGGCTGAGCTAATTTTACAAAATAGAGACTTGGCTTTGTTACTCCTGGGACTCTGCAGACAGAGTTTGGGTCCTTTACGTTTGTTCACTCTGGCAAATAACATGTTGGTAAATGCAAACCTCACCCTATCTTTACTTGTAAATGGAAAGAAAACCTTCAGTCTCAAGAATCCAGCACAGAAAAAAACAAACAAAAAAAAGTAAAAAAAGTCAGTATGATTTTCTTCTTGGACAAACAACTTGCAGAACGTTCTTATTGGGAGTTGTTACAAAATAGTAAGTTATTAAAAAAATTATATAATATTTATATAGTAGTGTGTATACTTACCCGCTCTTGTCATTAAAGGTAAGTATACAGATTATAAGGAACTTAAAGAAGTGGAAAAGAACATAATGACATGTACTCAAGAAAATTAATATAGTACACATTACTCATTACTCTTCTTAAAAATAATGTTGCATGTTACCTAATTACTTGCCACAGAAAGTGGCATGTAAATTTGTTATACTTCTCATTACATTGCTTTCTAATTACTCGGTAAAATTCCCTGAAATGCAATGTCTCATAATTACCAGTTAACAATACAAACCTTAGCCTACAGTTCCACACACTAGCATGAACCACTACACTGATGAGGACACGCACATAGCTGACAACACAAAGCAAAGTTGAAACCCCAAAGAAATTTCAAAGCAATTACCACTAGGATTCTACTTTAGAAAAACAAGCAGGTACAAATGAAGGCTACAAGCTTGACTGCTTATCATTGCTTTTGTTACCTGTTGAAGATCAGGGTCTGGCTGCTGGGCTGGGGTCAGCATTCACTCAGTTTAAAAACAAAAGTAGTGGGCATCTCCACTCCTCAAAACTATATTTCTGTATCGTTCCACCATTTTCCTCCTGCACACGGAGTGTGGGTTTGCATGAAGAAAAAAGCATGTTTATTTGATTTTTTGCAATTACTGGATTTAGTACAGAAAATGTATTGTGATTAAAGTAATGTGTTACTTAGTAGGATGTTACACCCAACACTGCTTATGTCATACATGTCAGTGAATCTTTGACAATAGCATAAACAACCATCTTATAACAGTCACATATCATCCTGAAAACTAAAGAAGCAGCATTTTGTAAGATCATGAAAACCAAAGTTTAATTTGAGAGGTTTTGAAAAGTGTTCTTCTGATGTTCTAAATTTAATATGACTCGTGTGAATTAATTATATTTGTGTTAAGATTTTAAAAAGAAAAAGTTGCTAATTTCCTTTCTGCGGGAAATAGAACTATGAGGATGTTCACAGCAATGACATTTTTAACAATGATCATGTATATGGCAACATATGGGTGGTTAAGTTGTCTTCATTCATCACTTGGGTGCATGAAAAAACTGAGTAAAATTAATCTTTTTCTGTGCAGAGTGATTGCCGTTATAGACCAGTGTCTAACCTAAGTGGAAAACCAGCTACACTCCATGTTTAACAAAAAAAAAAAACACTGGGAATGCAGTATTATAACTGTAGGGATTTAGCTACATAAGATTATGTACAAAGTATTATATTTTTTATTCATTTAAGTAGGTCATAGGTGAGTTACTAGCACACACACACAGCATATAGAGAGAGAGGGAGTAGAACTTGTAGAGTGAGCACAGCTGAACGAAGCAGACACCGCCCTGACCTTGGTTTTTGTGAGAATGGGAAACAACTCCTTAAAAAGAGACAACAGCCTCACTGTTGTTGGAGGTTTCTAGTAGTTTTCCACTAAATTTGGGAGCCAGGCAACAGGGGGCGCGATGCGAAGGTATAAGAGTAACTGCTGAGTCAGGAAGTTTCAGATCAACATAGTGTCACATAGGGCATAGCACAGATTGTGTGTGACTGTTGATCTCCAAATGTGCATTTGTTTGATTTTTATGGAATAAAAGTTGAACCTAGTCTACTGTCTCATCGTGCTTGTTTCTGCCAACATCAAAGGACCGGGGAGGGATGGGCAAAGCCCGAATCCCAACAACACTAAGATGTGGGTAACTTTGCAGATTTAATTTGGTAGAAAAAAAACTGAAATAACAGTTAAGTTATTGTAATAGATAAAGGGAAAGTACAGGTGTACAAAGACTGTTACCCTGAACCACAACAGATTTTATGTTATACCTGCTAAAATTTGTGCTGGCTCTGACAGCATTGAAATAGTAATTTTCACCTCAGACCAGCAAGTAATATTTTACAGACATGATACACAAAAACAATTAAAATCGAGACATAATTAACCAAGAACACAGGAACTGTAAATAATACTGAGCTGTAGTTTGATGTCATATGGGACCAAGGATATAAGCTAAAGGACAGTGAGGTCTGCAATTACCCAGGCCTGTTGCACACACTTTCAGTGTGGCAGAGTAGGAGTACCTCGAGTAAATCCAGTGGAATACATTGTGCAGTGTAAATACTGCCTGAAATAAAACAGGATTAAACTTGAGACTCCATCTCTGCGTTTTTATGCTTCTGGAAACATTAATCGTTAATCGTTACTGGGATTTAGATAGGGTCGTTATTCATTACTTTGTGTGTTGCGTTCGACTTACCTCGGAAATCGGAACACGGACTTGGGAATAATGTCACACTCGAGTAAACGGAGTTCTGGTTAGCCTCGTCAGAGAAGTCGGGATTCAATTATGGCGACGCCCTCGAAAACGGTTGTTTTGCTAGCCCTCTACAAAAACAAATTACTACTAAACACATATGCAGCCATAGCTGGACTCGGTGGGCCGATGGTGATTTTTCGTTTTTATGGCCCGATGTTTTTTTCTTTCGTTTTTTTCCGTAACAGTATAAACAATGAAAGGTGGTGGATTGGCCAGATGCTGGCAGATGTCTAAAAATAACTCAATTGTTTGGTGGTGGCTATGGCGGAGCTTCCACAGATTCAGTAACATTAGCAAGTAGTGGAGGCCAGCAGGTGGATGAGGGAAAGGTGAGGCAGGAGGAGGAGAGACCCGAGGCGGCCGCCGGTCCGAGTGTCAGGTGAACTGAACTTCAGGTAAGAAGTTATGACCTGCAGTCTATCTGGGTCAGATATAAACCAAGTTT
>VUQG01020307.1:0-15415 GCA_015106755.1 Etia nguti
CACCCTTCTGCCAGGCTGCATTCTAGCAGGCCGACAGTTATGGATAGGAAACATTACTGCTGCTGGTAATTAAAGCAAAAACTAATACTGTCTCTTGGATGAGGGGGTTTCACAGTGAGCATCCATTTGTCACTGCTGTACACTCGCCAAGGCCAGATTAAATCTCACACATATTTAGTCCTGCTGTGCACCGAGGTGTTATCTATCTATCTATCTATCTATCTATCTATCTTTCTTCCTTCTTTTTAACTAACATCGGGTGTCAAACTAACAATCCTTCCATATTAAATCTAATAATGTAGATTCTGAAAAGATTCCCACTTAGTGAACCAGCTATTTACAAAAGAGTGATGCCTAAGGTAGCTCAAGAAACACACGTGCAATTGCATCAGCATGTTTCATTTGTTTTCCACATTCAGTCTACCGTCATTGCAAAGAAATGCTACACTGGTGAATCAATGAAACGCGCTTGCATGGCTCCTTATTTTGCTGAAGTATGGCATGTGTAATCTCTTTGCTAGCATTAAGGCTGTAAAACTGACAATTATTTAGATCCCTGGCTCAGAAGAAATTAAAGGTTCAGACTTTCATGACGTGATCCATCGGTAACGAGTTGCAACACAATTCTGAGCAAACAGTGAAAAGTCTGAATAGCGTGCCCTGTTTCTCTGTTACACTGTGCAGAGCCATCCAACGAGCCAGACTGGATCTCTGGTCTATCTATCTATATCTGGTCTAAAAGCCAGACAAATTGTATGTGGATAGAAAAATAAAAGTTTATGTTTAAGATATTGGTTTCCATCTTCAGGGCTTGTTTTGCAGAGTCTGGATCACATTATAAACTGTGAGAGACGACAATGATTTGCCCTCTTCATAGACGTGGCTGAAGGTGAAAGCCAAGAGAATTGTATCAATTCAAAGATCTTAGTATCAGCTTTCAGAAAACATGTAGGTCAACTCCTACTAAAGAGTCCTCAGTGAGGCAGTTAGTGACTGACTGAGCGCCTGACTGCAGAGTGGCAGTGAAAAGGCCACTGGCTGCGGGGGGCTGTAGTGGAGTGGTGAGCAAAGACGAGGACAGGGGAGGAGGGGATACCGTGTCACCAGACGGAGGGGATCGGTGACACTGAGCGTGTCACAGGGTGACGGCTGCACTCTGCTAGGACCAGCAGCCCCTCCAGCACTGTCAGAGGAACCAGCAGCTCCAGATACTGACACTAGCAGCCATACTGACAAGCCAAACATGACTCGTCTCCGCTCTTGCCACAGACTAGGCCTGACGGCACACAGAGATGAAATGAGAAGGAGGGACAGAGGGATGACTGAGGAGAGAGCAAATAAATACAAACTGAATCTGTGTATGTTGAAACAGGCAGACAATACACAGCGATGTATGGATGAAACAAAAAATAAATCCGAGAGCAAAGCCAGCTCAGCCTAGGTAAAAACACATTAGAAAGAATGCAGCCCACAACCAATGACTGAGCTGACTGGCTGAATTCATGCCAGCCTGTTTTAACCTGACAGAGACCAATCAATGGTCTTCACTTTGTTTTATATTCAACAGTGTCAAATTATTACCTCTCCTTTGTCCTCTGAACGAAACTGTTCTTTTGCCAGCTTGCAGAAGTTCTTAGTCAATTTCTCTGATTAGTAAAAACCTAACAAGAGGACTGTGATGTTCAAATGTAAACTAACAGTTGTGCACAAAAGAAGGCGTGGCCTAATTATCTATAGATTAGATTAAACTGAACCAAATGAGTATGAAAACACTTTGTATAACCCATTACCACAGTAAATGACACATTGTTTCATTCCCCTGTAACCCTTACACAGACGTTACAAAAGAAGAGATTATAGTTCACACAACAGCAGGTTACCACAGACTCGAATCAACACCAAAGGTTGGGTTTAGTTATGCTATCTTAGCTCCTTTTTCATGATTTCATATTTTAGTTGACCTCAATAATAAGAGAAAGGGGATTGGAAGGGAAAAAAACAACACACTGAAAGGTGGGAGAAAAGAGGGATGACAATGATAACATAGAGATGAAAATATGGTGATTTGAGGGGGGAAACCATGAAGGGCGGGGAGGGAGGGAGGTAATGCCAAAAGGGGAGAGGGCAGAAAACAGAAAGAAGAGAGAAAGAGGGAGTCGATGCAGTGGACTCAGACAGAGAAAGAGAGAGAGAGAGAGAGAGAGCGCGCAGCAGCGAGAATGATCGCTGTTGATCTTCACGATAAGCGCTCCCGACAACTTGTGACCAAAGTGGCGCTTCGACACTAATCGGCCGTGAAGGCTGACCTGCAGCGAGGCAGCGCAGTTCAGATCGCATAGGGCCAGCGCTGCGGCTCAGACGAGATGGACCCAGACAGGAGACATCCAGGCATCAAAACTCACTGAGAAATTGCGACATGGCTTCAGTGCACTGTGAGAAGAACATAAGAGGAGGAGAAAAAAAAAACTAAAAAAAAAAAAAAAAAGCAAGCAGTGATACTGGTTGCTCTTGGCAGTCGAAGCAGACTTGTGTGGCTTAAGATGAAAGAGAAGGACAAAGCCAAAGGAGAGTGGAGTGAGGGAGTGAGGGAAGTGTCTAGGGGAGGGGAGGATGGAAAAATATGAGGAGAGTGGAGGGAAAAAAAAAAATCACAAAGATCAATTTTATTGACAATTATCTGTGAGCCGGACTGTGCTGAACTGCAGAATAACCTTGAACTGTTAGTGTTCAAACCTCTGCAAGACATAAAGAGTGTGGGCAGACATACCAACAGGTCTGGTTACTCTCTTGAGCAAAAAGTAAACAGGTCAAAAGATATGGGTGGTGAATTAAACACATGGCATGCTGCATGGACTGCATGCACAGAGCTTTGGCCAATTCAATATAGCTGCGCCGCTGAGATAAACCACAAGATCCTTTTTTTTTTTTTCCTTTTTTTTTTTAAAAACCCCCCCACCCACCCCTAAAAACAGCTGGGCCTCTGTGACAAACATCACCCACCAAAGTGGGATAACGTGCGTAGTAGTTGTGGTACATTTTTTCAAGCTGTTGCCAGTTCGTTGCCTTTCCTTTGCCTTTGGTTTGGGGACTGATATTTAAGGACATCGCCTTGGGATCTGGCTGTATGTGATGAAAAGTCAAACATCAGTATCAGCCACTGTCGGTCTTGCTGACTGACATCAGTATACTGGCACACAGGGTAGCATTTACAGTGGTTGATTTGTCTTTTTCTTTAGTTAATTTTACACAATTTTATTGCCAGCACATTCACTGTGCAGTGACCAAATGTTTAAATATAAGTTTACAGTAAGTTTTCCCCACACATGCAGACCTTCTGCAGACATAACATGCATTCCTAGAAAAATATTTTTACTTTCACTCGAAGCAGGTTGTTCTCGGTTGCCAAGATGCTGCCGCCACGACAGTCAGGGTGGACGAAACATGAAGGTCTTCAATAAGTAGGGAACATGCTGTTTGTTCAGTCGTTAATGACCACTGGCTCCTTCTTAAGGCACCGCATGCGCCAAAAAAAAAAAAAGAAAAAAAAAAAAGTGTGCACTGTGCAAAAATACATGGGATTTAATCAGATCTGGCACCATAAATCATGTGTGTCTGTGTCCCTTTAGGACAATTTACAGCAAGTGAACACGAACTAGGTGAAGAGTGGGGGCGGTGGTGGAGAATGTCTGAGTAAGACAGAGATGTACCCACATGTTTGTCGATATTTAGCGCATCTTTCTAGAGAGGACGGCGCGGTTCTGCCAAATATGTGAGCTGCCGGGGCTGATCGCAGGAATAGACTGACTGAGGAACGGGTCACAAACCAACGGGAAGCACAGCTCCAACCGACGTCACCGACGAAACAAAAAGCGGCTCTACGCCCCTTTTCTGTCTGATAATATGCCAATAGATTGAATAAGGGCAGCAAAGTTCAACCTAACCACCAGGACGCAAGTGAGGTTGTCAGCCTGAGTATTCTTCACATTTTTTTATTTATTTATTTTTATTTAGTTCTTTATTTTTTTGCATGAGCGCACACACAGACACTCATATCCACACAGACACACACAATCACACACACACAGTTTGGTTAAATCTGAGACAGAGGCAGGGATTCTAGAAATATTCCCTTATTGATCTGTTGTGGGAAGATGCTATCTCTTTACATGAGAAGCAGACCGCTGGAGCCAGTACACACACACACTAACACACACACACACACGCACACACAAAATCATGTACAGACATATATAAATAGCATTCCTACAAACACATGGCACAATGAGAGTATCCTATCATCTACAAAAAACACAAACACGATACATTTACACACGCATAAACCAAAGCTACCCGCAAACTACACTCACACACACACACACACTTAACACACTTAACACACATGCCCACAGAAATAAAGCTTACAATGTAAAAAACAGTAGTCTCAAGACACAAATACCACTCCGTGCAATTACAAACCGGCCCAAAAACTGTTTACTTATTCATTGATGAAGTTAATTGCTCGTTAAAATTGCACATGAATTGTTTTTGCACAAACTGCATAAACATTTCATGTTGTGTCGGAAGCAAGGAAAGTTTTTGAGGAATGGAAAGCAATATCTGGAGGAAATAAATAAATAAATAAATAAAAAATCACGGCCTTCTTTACACATGTGCACATCTTCAATTCTTCCCCAACACAAATTGCTTATATTTATGCTGAAAAAATTAGTAGGACCAGTAGACCTTTTTTCCTCAAAAAACAACACAGCAAAAAAAAAAAAAAGGAAGAAAAAAAAGGACAGTCTGGGAGATATGTGGCACAGTACACGCTATTAGTTCTGACTGCTCGAGCTTCCCATTCCTGTACTTACAGTATACCGCAAATAGGACCATCACTTTTCATTACCTGCTGTTTCCAGCAGAGCTTCACTCTATCATTGCCACGGCATGCTAATGTAAAGCAGGCTACTGTCATGTAAATTAAACTGTTTGTTTTGTTTGCCTTCCCTCCTTCGGCTGATTGTCAGAGCGACTTGCCAGGAGCAGCAGGTGTGTTTGTTTGTTTGTGTAGGAGTGCACCGGTGTGCTGGGTTTTGCTGTTTGTGTGCTGCTGCTGCTGCTGCTGCTGCTTTATGCACACAGGCTCCGGCTGCACAGCAACAAGTGAGCTCTGAATGTGCGAGTGTGGCTTGTGTGTGCAGAAGTTACGAAATCTGAAACACACACACACACACACAGATGTGCTCCTGACCCTGAGCTCAGCCACTGAAATGCAAAGTTGCATGCCTACTTGGCACCCCCCCTCCCCTCCGGCGCAGGTACAACCAACTGTCACAAACAATGGGGGGAATATGCATACCGTGGGATAGGGTTTGCTACAACATGCTCTCAATGTAAATCATATTTCAGAGGTTTCCAAGAGACAAGCCAGTCAGCCACCAAGTCAGCCACCTAGTCAGCCAGCCGGCGCTCTGCTGTATCTGCAACGCTACAGGGTAATTGACAGTGCATGTAACAGGGAAAAAAAAGGGAAAAAAAGCCAAGCAACCCTGTTTACACCACTGCCTTAAAATATGGAAACTTGTCCCCTGTTCATTTGTAGACACAGTGAAAAATCAAATGGCACTAGAGAAAAATAAGAAGCCTTCATGATTCCTCATTATGAGACAGATGACAATGACTCCCGTCTTTCCTGCCTGTAATTAGACAGGGCTTTTTTTGTTGTTGGGTTTTTTTGTCTCCGAACATCAACTGGCATGTGTTAACTAGATAAACAACTCTTCAACATCTGTAAGGACTGTTGTAGGAAGATGCGGTTTCTCCCTCTTGAAACAGAACCAGTCAACGGCTTTCAAACAGACTCATTGTGGCTGCAAGGGCGGTATGATAACTAAAGACTTATTTACACCTAGTTGCTACACAAGTGGTTGCTGAGCCTAGAGGGATTTCTCATTTGGTTTGGTCATATGACAGAACAGCAGTTGTTGAGAGGGAGGTCTCTCACCAGCTCTTTAACTGGACTCAAAACTGTGATTTCAGCCAGAGTTGGTAACGGCTCAAGAAAACAACTGCACCTGTTCATGGCATTTGTTGATACTTTAACATGGCTTCATCAGTCTTTAGCTATTAACTATGTAGATTCATTACATGAACACTTGTTCCATCTGGTAACTGCAAAAGTTGTTCCAAATTATAAGTGTTTTTTTACGCATTGGTATTATAAATATAACATGAACAATCACATTAAAAAATTAGGCATATAAATTAACAAAGGAAAGTGGGGAAAAAGCAAATTAATTTAATTGCAAAAATTCAACCAATTTCCCCCCAAAATGTTTATTCATAATTCACATTTTTACATTTGCAGGTTTTTTAAAATCAAGTTAATCTTCATTTAGGGTAACATGGTGGTTTGGTGGTGAGCACTGCTGCCTCCCAGCAAGAAGGTTCTGGGTCAAATTCAGGATGGGGCATTGCTGTGTGGAGCTTGCATGATCTCCCCGTGTCTGCGTGGGTTTTCTGGTTAATCAGGCTTCCTCCCACAGTCCACAAACATGCGTGGGTTAGGTTAATTGGTAATTCTAATTTGGCCGTAGGTGTATGAGTATGAATGGTTGTCTTTCTCTCCGTGTTCCCTGGCTGTGAAAGACTGGCAAACTGTCCAGGGTGTACCCTGGCTCTTGCCCTATGATAGCTGGGATAAGCTTTAGCCTGAAGTCTAGAACTCATGGGCATCACAAAATGCTGTATTTCCTCCCTCGTTCTGCTAGGCATTTACTGCAGCCACCTTAAGTTGCTACTTGGTTGTGGGTCTTTCTCCATTCAGTCATGTATTTAATAGTCGACTAGGTAAGATGCTCTGTTAGGTTGAGAACAGGTGATTGACTTGGCAACTGATGAATATCCCATGTCTTTGTAGCTTTGGGACATTAATGAAAAAGATGCTAGGTTAATGCCGACTATGTCGGCCTAGGACACTCTGGCAAAAGTTTCTGATCGGCTGTGCAGCATTTAGTTGAATCTGAGCAGAGAGTATAGCCCTTTACACTTCACAATTCATCCTGCTACTTCTATCAGAAGTCACATCATGTAATCAACACTACTGACCCAGTTCCACTGGCAAGCCACACTTGCACAATACTACAACATTGCCTCAATCATGTTTGACAGATAGTGTGGTATGCTTCGGATCATGAGCCGTTTCTTTCCTTCTCCATACTTCTCTCTTCCCATCATTCTGGTGCGAGTTAACTTTGGTTTCATCTCTCCAAAGATTTGGGTTTTTTTTCCTGAACTGTGCAAGCTCTTATAAATGTTTTCTGGAAAAGTCTAATCTGGTGTTCCTGTTCTTGAGTTTAACCAGTGGCTTCTGTCTTTACATTCATGACTGTAGACTTGGACAATGACACCACTGACTCCTTGAGAGTAATCTGGACTTGGTTAGATGTTGTGAATTTGCTTATCTTAATCACAGAAATAACTCTATGACATCTTGTTAATGTAGCCTCTCCAAAAGCTTAAGCTATAAGCTGGTAAGTTTATTTGGTTTGGGCTTTTTCAGCCTACTGATGGCCTTCTTCATTTGCACTCACATCTCTTTGGGCCTCATATTGAGAGTTCTAGTGAAAATCCAGCAGCGTCAAAACTTTTAATCAACTCCAGGGCTTTTATATTCTTAATTTCTCATGGAATAAGCAACATCTTTACCTGGCCATGAAACTGCTTATAAATCAATTGTCTTAATTTTGAGCACATGTAAATGGAAGGCTGTGCATAAAAATTATTCATAAACAGTTTAAGAACTTTAACAAAATTTGCATTAAGTAAACCTAAAAGTATGCATTTCAATCAGATCTTGGCTGTCTGAACTTGATTCCGCTGTAGTGGCGTACAGAGGCAAAACTAGTAAAGTTGACCTTTGACGTTGTGGATATAAAATGCCAAAACTTCATCATTTTATCCTATTAGTCAGTTCTGTTTTCTCACAATTAATTAGTTTGTGCCTTATTTTAAGAAAACAAACCTCATTCAGGACGTCACATTCACAAGAATGGGACAGACACAGAAGCCAAAAAACTTAAGGACTCTGGCCATAGCTGACATGGAAAAATATAAACACAAGGTAAGAGTAATCTCATTTACACAAGGCAATTTAATCCATGTAAATCCAAGTAGCTGCTGAAGAGCTCTAACAGGTTTTAAGTGCTTTCAATGTCTCTGTTAAACAGCTTTATGAGAGTGGCGGAAAACAATCAGAGGAGAAATTCCATGGAAAGACTGTATTCCATTTCTTTTTCATGTAACTAACTTATGGTCTCACACACACACAGCAGTCACAGCCTGTGCCAGCTATGTCCACCAACAACAGGCCCTGTCTGTCAGAGAGCATTATTCGTCATGCCTTATCCCAGTGCTTTGCTTTCTTAGTACCCAAAACAAAACAACAGCATGCTATAGCAACGTCAACGTGATCCCGTGACAGATCTGAAGCAACACAAACGCAGCCGAACTTAAAGTAAATTAGCCCTGCGTGATGAGTCGACCACGTCCGTCACTGTGAATCGCTCAGCTCTCCTCTAAAGCAAAGCAGATGCCATCAGAGCAGGCACTGCGAAAAGGACACTTCATACCACAATGATAAAAACAACAGAGAAGCCTTTTATATGAACAGAAAGTAATGTGTAATGGCTTTTTTATGATTACAGACCCAAACTGCTGTCTAGTGGATTACATACTGACAGCAGCTGTAAGACTGAAATGACCTTTCCACATGTAATGTCATGTAATGTCACCAGAACATTACACTCCGATGACACACCCTTTTCGAGTCTTGAGAGTGTGTACTCAGAAGCACCGACAGAATGATGAACGCAAAAAGCGGAAATTCTGGTGTTATCGTCACAAACACGAGGTCAGCTCTCTGTGTTAATGAGGAAAACACAGGTGTACATTCTTTGTGTGCTTACACATATCATACTTGAGTCACCTTCACAGACATCTTCCCCTTGCTTTCAAAAAATCTTTGTAAATCCTTGAAAACATGCCAGTGCATAATTCTACACATAGCCAATGCATGTGTCAGTAAAGACAAATATACACTGATGACAATATCAAAAAAGGTGGATAAATGAGAATTGTGCATGAAACATAAAAAATATATTAACATTACCTGTTAACAAAAGATTCTTTTTAAAAACACTTTGAAACTGGTGATCCTAGCCTTTCAAAGCACCTGTGCAGCTTTTCTTAGCAGGGATGTGAACACTGCACTCACTCATTCAGGATAACTACAACAATAAATAAATATATTAAATGTAAATAAATTAAAATAATAATAATAATAAAAGAAATGCATTCAAAACTGCAAATTCTGAGTCCCTCCTGCCTAGGAATTAATAATAAACAATAAAAAGAGTGGTTTTTAAGTTGCTAAAAAACAGAACACAGAGTACAAGAGGTATAAATATAAAAGGAAATGGGTGTGCCTTTTGGCAATGTTGGTTTTAGCCGGGTAACATATCCCTAGGGCTACTGGTTCTTGCTGGTGGTTACACAGAGCCCAAGTCTGGGGATAACTGGGAGCATTTGATCTGGAAGTTTCCACTGACCCAGGGCTCCTTGTGTCGCTCTGCAGAGGTTATGCTAATGCCTGGCTGGGTCTCCCTCACCGTGGGCCGGCCTTAATGACTCTCAGGATGGAGGGGAGCAGCCAAAAACAAGTCTCCTTGGTGGGTATCTTGTTAAATTAAAGACAGGGGGCCACTCAGGGGATGGTTTGCTAGTCTCTGAACTATTGAAGGACTTGCAGCGGGAAAGTCGAGAAAAACAGCTTCACTGAATAAACAACAGCGGGAGCTCAGCTCGAGGTGGGTTATTTGATACAAACAGGCAAATGAATATGCAAAAAAAACAAAGGTGTCAGTATCTTAAAACAAACATATGCTTATTAGTTTGTAATGCATGAAAATTAGACTGTGCAAACGAGAATTTTGCAAATATTCTGATACATCAGGTGGCGTGCGTCTGACTTTAGGTTATGAGAGGAGGTCAAAGATCGATAACTCAGAGACAATAAAATCTACGCGTGGGCAGGTGTAAGTGCGGCTGAATAGGTCAGTCAAGGATGTCCAATCTGTACCGGTGTGGAGGTAGGCAGAAAACAAAGTGGGGTAGGAGTGTATAAGATCATTCTTCTCTCACACACACATGCTGACAAACACACAGATATGCTCTCCGAAAACTACTCTCTCTCTCTCTCTCTCTCACACACACACACACACACACACACACACGCACACAAAAAGACTCTTTGCCCTCCTCCATCTCTCTTATTCTAATCTCAAGCTAATCTTTTCTCATTCTTACCTCCCCAAACCGACTCATATTTCACCACCCGTATCTTTACATTTTCTATTATCCACTACTGAAAAATGTGACCAATGCGGGCACTGTTTTGAAATAAAATATGAATCATCTTAGATAAAGATATGGTGCAGTTACTGTTTATTTATTTATTATGCTTTCTGTTTTTTTTTTTTTTTCTAATTCCCAGTTAGCCATCTGTGGCCTGTTTGCTGCGTTTGCCCTCCTCTTCCTTCACTCTGTGAGAGAAGTTATTCTGCCCCTAACTTGCTGACATTTCTGTCAGTGGTACAACTAATTTTTCTCAATTTTTCCCGCTAAAATAAGCCTTTCTTATTAAAAAAAAAAAAAAAGGAGACTAAGAAGCAGCAATGTCTGCTGACCAGCCAGTGGTGTTTGATCAGATTGGAAACCTAGAATATAACACAGCACGCACACACGCACGCACACACGCACGCACACATACACACCAAGTCCTTGTATCTACAACTCTGCCAGATATATATAATAGAGAGAGAAATAGGAAATATGAAGCCTTCAGCCATAGCGCGGCGGTGTTACATATGAGGGGAGATCCCATCGGTCCGGCTCTGTATTTAGTATTTCTCGAGAGTAATCTTTTGTCATTTTATCACAAGAAATGAAATAATGGGGCAATCCTCTAATGAAAAATGAGACAGTTGCTGCGGCATGGGAGAGACCGAGAGACAAAGAGGACAGAAAGAGGTTCGGAATTTAAGGCTTTCAAGGAGAGCAAGCGCCCTCCTTCTACATGAAAAGCACTGTGCAGGATCAGCAATTAGACTAAATTAAATTAAATCGTATATGTGATGAAAGCAGGAATATGTATCTAAATACGTACATATACACACACACACACACACACACACACAATCAGAGAAAAAAGTCAATAATATTTCCAAGTCTTAAAACCACATTTAAAATTGACAATGAAAATTTATGAGATACAAGCTAGATGTAAGTGTAAAACACCCCCAAACTTTATTTATTTTATTTTTTTTGCAATAATCATAAAGAAAAAACACACGGATCCTTCATTTAAACACAAACATATTATCACAGTTTAATGGTGCAGCTGGTTGAACTGGATTAAATTCAGTAAATTCAAAGTAAATTTAAGCACGTACGCACTAAAATGTATATATGAAAACGTACATTCAATTTACTTTAAATATACAGTGTAGAGTTTTATGACCCAGCATTTGGGGTTTTCTGTTTAAAACATTAATCTGCAGCTAGTAATAAGATTTGTCAGATAAATGTAAAAGAAGAGTAAAAGAAGTAGAATAAAATGTTAATACAATTACCTCAACACTATGCTTAAGCCGGAGAGCACTAAAGTAAATGTTATTAGAAACATGCTTGTGTTCCGTAGTTATTATGATCACTCAAAGCCTGTATTATGGCAATTCAATTATGTTTTTAGACATGAAAATAATTAAAAACTCTGAGCTGCTTTGAGCGACTGGACTCTGTCTGCTCTGTTTGACTGTTTTTGGTCTTGACGTTTTTGTATCAAAGGCTTGTCAGCGAGAAACACTGGTTTTCTCTGCGCTTTGCAAATTGATTAAGTCAATCAGTTGTCGCGTGAGGGAAGATTGAATGCCGTCAGAACAATGAAACAGAAATCTGCAAAAGTAACAAGTAAACAAGTGGGAGAGATCAACAGTATGGAAATGAGAAAAGACGTAATGACAACATTAAAAAAAGGAATATATGGATAACTAACAAGATAGCTACAGTGACTTACACACTACACGGCAAACAGGCACACACATTTAAATATTCAACTTTGCTGCACCTTTGAAAGCCAATCATTTTCAAGCTTAATTTAGATTAAGATATTTATCCTGCTGCAGAGCAGAGATGGAAAGCAGTTGTTTCCGCTTACACACAGACACACACATACACACACTTGTACAGCGAGTCTGTTACGCCCTTTCATCTTCTTCACTCGCGTATGTGTCCATGCATGTCTGCTTGCATGCAGCTGCGGGTAAAAGTGTGTGTGACAGACAGTCTCTCCTTCCATGCATCTGTGTTTAATTAAAGGCAGAGTTTTGGCATCCCAAGCCACCGCTGCAGCCCCGTGCATGTGCACGCGCGCGCACACATACACACACGTACACACATACACACGTACACAGAGACTGAGAGAGCCAGGGAGGGAGGCTGGCCCTAATGTGCATAATTAACTTAACCCCCATCACTTGACTTTAAAAGGGCTGTTTGGAGGACTGAGCCAGGCAAATGGAGGCTGGGAGAGTGGTCCTTTATGTCTAAAATATTCATTACTGCATTTCAGAGGATTTTCGAGCATCCTCTGATTTTTGTTTTCTCGTTCGGGAGGACAGATTGTTGCTAAGCACCTCTGAGACGACAAAATAGACTAGTGGGAAATGGTACGAGTCGCCGTTTCACATAAACACAAAAACACACACACAAACGTGCACACACAGCACAATGGACAAGCCACGACGTATCTCATGTGATTACACTCTTCTACTTCTGACTTTGTAACAAGAGCCGAGAGTTGGTCTTCGCATGTGAAACATGGTGTACGCCAGCCAAGAAAGCCTGACATGACTCCAGCCAAAGAGGAGTTGAGAGCAGGAAGGAGGACAGGAACAGGAGTGACTGGCCAAGAAAATCTCTCGCCCTGAGGCCTGGTCCTTTTCCTCCTCCTCCTCCTCCTCATCCCGCTGTGCCAGTACTGACTGCTACCAGCCACATACTTCACCTTCCATCAGGGTCAGGGCAGCAGTGAAAAGGTCAGCTCGCCGACAGCTGATTGGCCCGGATGGCTGTAGTCGGCGGCGGGTAGCCAATGGGCATCCTGACGCACCTGATGTGACACACACCGCTCCGAGCGTCCTCTCCGCACAACAGGCCAGAGAGGATAGGCGCAGCGAAAACAACAAAGCGTGCAGCGTTGCTAACGAAGAGAAACGAGAACAGACTGTCCAGTCCTGCAGCGATGCATGAATCAAAAATTGAAAAGTTTATTAAGTCGCTGTTTAAAATTCTGAGCTTGAAGTGAATGTATGGAGATGTGCAAAAACAAATGGGAAATGAGCATCAATAAGAGCACAGCACTGGGAGAGCCCCACTGAGGGCTGAATTAGACCTCACAGCTGCAGCTGCTGGACCAACTCTCGAGGTCGCCTGCAGGCCACCAGCATCAATTGCTGCTAATGAAGTATCAAACCAACTATGCATGGAATACCGCAGCAACTCTTCATACCTCACTCACTCAGAAAAGAAGCCATAACATCCAGTCTGGTTAGCAAAGCTCCGATCCCTAGATTGTGGTGAAGAAACCCACAATAGCCTTTATCAGCCTCATGAAAAGCATGACAAGTCAATTGAGAAAATTAGAATGGATATATTCATATTTCTGCGTATTAAGCAGTGGGAAATGCATATTCATAATTGTCCGGTTGCTAATTATCCAGTAACAGGAGTGTGTGTGTGTGTGTGAGTGTGTGCGCATGTGGTTATTTAATGGGTAATTAGCTGAGATAAGAAACTAATAAGCACTGTACCTCAAACACTGGCTCATATTACAGTGAGCCTACAAATGTATCTGAGAAAAAAATCATGTGGACGAAAAAAAAAAGAAAAGAAAAGAAAAACCAAGATGCCAGAGTAAGTCAAAACCACACACACACACACACACACACACACACACACACACACACACACACACACACACACTGAGCAGGGCTATAAAAAGTGCAAAGGGCCAAACTGCAGGGCTCTCTGTGTGTGTGTGTGTGTGTGTGTGTGCATGCGCCTGGCGGCGGTGCTGTTCATGTGGCTCACACTGGAACAGATCAAAGGAGACGCATCATTTTTGGGCATGTGTGCACCAGCACACCCCTCCTCTCCCTCCACATCCACATCCTCCGCCCCTCCATAATAGAACACAATAAGAACCAGCAGATCCGTTGGCGGCGGCTGATGTGGACGGACAAGAGCAGGAAATGGATTTGGAAACCTCCTCCAGCGCTCTGTCACATTTCCTTGCACTCGGCTGCTGACAAACAAGACGCATCACCGTTCTGTTTGACCGCCCCCTTCACAGTCTTTTTCCCCCTTTCTCCCTCTCTCCCAAGTATTTGACTTATGCAGGAAATGTGGGTGGAGTTAACGCGTGCTGCTGCTGCTGTTGTTGTTGTTGTTGTTGTTGTTGTGCCCTTGAGCTCTCATGCCAACCTGAACAAGTTAATGTCCGGCTGAATAAATGCTATGATTTGTTTGGGAGTACTGGGTGGGCTGGTGGGTAGATCTGCGTGTATGTAGGTATGTCAGTCACGGTTTAAATGTTGACCTTTATTTTCCACAGTTTAGTCCTGAGCCAAGCTACGTTTTAGGGTTGGAGATCATAAGTTTATTATGGTTCTTAGGAGCTGTTATAAAAAGAGTAAAGCAAGCTGACAAGTCAAGCAACAGAAAACTGATGTTTTTTTCTTTGATTCTATGATTTAATGTTTAGGTTTAAGAGACTAATGGCTTTACCCTCACACAGATATTCTGCTTTCCCTTGTTATATATGATTATACATTTACATTTTTTAACAATGAAATAAAGAAAAAAATATTTTTTAAATGATGAATTTCAGTAATAAATAATGTTAGTTGAAAACTTAAAACCTTTTACCAATTATCTTATTTTCAGGCCATGGTATTGTAATGTTTAAACAATTTTAGCACAAGAAGCTCTATCTTCTTTTCTATGTTTGCCATGTAAGAAGACAGAATTTATGACAAAAAAAACGGATATGTGTAAGTCACTTTTGTATTTTGTGTGCATTACAAATCTGCTTGTGTCACACAGCCCAGCAGGCTCCTCCCGTCCCAGTACACACACCTCCATCCCCACACTACCACTCTGCCACTGTAAGGCAGTGCTAATATTTGCCCGGCTCACTTCTAATACACATCAGCATCAGGAGTGTTTTCACTGTGCTGTCACAAGCCAGAGAAAATATTTGCCTCCCTCGCTCACCCACCCTCCCTCCCTTTACCTC